>CAIGRP010071734.1:0-30123 GCA_903798385.1 Fraxinus cuspidata | reverse complement strand
GGGCTATCTCAACTCATTTCCCATTTATAAGTCGTGTTCTAAAAGACTTAGAGAAATGTCGAGTCTTGCATTAGGCGGGAAAATAGACAGCCAACTCTACTCTGACCACCTAGGTTGTGCCTATCTAGAAAAAGGCATGCACCATTTTTCTTTGGCAAGTGGTACTTTATTATTGATGTCCAGCTCAACAAAATGTTCAACCATTGTTAAAACTTATAAAGGAAATAAGTCCAACAAAAAATCTATCATAGCCAGTAACAAACATAACTTTCTCTCTTTACATACATAACATTATTGATTTGGAGTGTGTATGATTTTGAAAATTATGATTTTGTTGGAAACTTGAAAAATATGATTAGAAATTGCTGTAAATTGTCCAGTTATGCACTATTTTATTTGTTTATTGGTGGACAATAATTAAAATAATATTAAAAATAGAAAAAAACGTTTTATTCCCCGAATAATGCTCGTAAAGCTTGGCCTCCAAGTCTTGTCATTCCTATGGTCTTTTAGAACCTTGCTTAAAATTAAACATTTACATTACTTATATGATGATGAGTTTTAATCTCAGGATAAGTTAAAAAACATAAGTTATCTTGACTTTCGCTCATTTAATTTTACGCTGAGCCTAAATGTGAATGTTTATTTCGTAAAACTACTTTATACTAGTATTTGAAAGAATGACACGGAATATTTGTTCAAACAATATATGATAGCTCAATGTTTTCTTGTCATTCTGTTTACATTAATGACATGTTTGATATATGATATACTGAGTAAGACAGAATAAGATTAAGCATCCCTATTGGGCTCCATTTATCAAATAATGTATTTTTTCAAATTTCATTTTCAATCATACATTCTCTTCTAAATAATGTTATCTGTAAACTAAAATTTTTTCCTTATTTTTTAGTGCATGTTTGAGCCCTATTCATTTTTGCCCAAAATGCATTTGGAAATAGTATTTTGATGGATAATATATGACTAAAAAATAAGAAAAATTTTAAGGTTTGTATGTAATATTATTTTATTGAAAAAATGCATGATTGAAAATAAGAGAGGAAAATGTATTTTAGAAATAATAGAGACCTAATAAGGGTTTAATCACACATCTATATCTGTAATATATTAAGGGGATGTTTGAGCCTCGTTAGTTTTGAATAATATTTTTTGGAATAGTAGATTAATGGATAATATATGGTTAAAAAAGAAGAATGCTTTTCATTTCCATGTAGTATTATTTTAATGAAGAATGTATAGTTGAAAAGAAGAAAAAGAAAAATGTATTTTAAGAAAAATGGGAATCAAACGAGTCATAAATATCACATAAAGTGATAATAATTTTTTGGACGATTATAACATTACTACAATTCAATTATTTCAATAATATCTTACTTTTTATTTTTCCATATATAATTAAAACTACATAATTCTTGTCATATTTTTAATTTGGCATTATTATTCTCAATTAATTAAGATTCACATTAATCTAGATTTAATGAATCTTGATCTATATGAATCTAGTATTAATATAGGTTAATTTATTTTTGTTCATGTATTTAGGAATTTTAATGAGTATTTAAATTCATATATTAACAATTAATTGTTATGTACCATATGTAATATAAAAATGTTACTTATTTGTAGTATTTCATCATCACAAAAAATTTAATCATAGAACTTGAGATTTAAGAGTATAATTTTTTTCTCTTAAAATTTTTATCCTAAATTTTATTTTATTTAGTTCGTTTGAGACTCATCAAATTCTCGAAATAAATTGGTATCAAATAATACTTTTATAGCACTTACAAAATATTTCAGAATGACGTGCAACGCACGTTCAACCCTGACTAATTCTTCAAAAAAAAAAAAAAACACTAATCTAAAACACATATTTATCAAAAATCTCATTTTAATGAAACTCAAACGAGGGCTAAAATATCTATATCATCATGTCCACTCTCCCTAGGGATGGCAACCCACCCCACCCCGCCCCGCCCCGCCCCACCCACGTACCCCGCCCCGAATATGGCAAAAAACCCCGCCCCGAACGGGGTGGTGGGGCGGGGTGGGGCGCCCTGTCTCGGGGCGGGCGGGGAGAGGGTGCCCCGCCCCGCCCCGCCCCGCCCCGCCAAGAATAAAAAAAAAAAAATTAATAAATTGTTATTAAAAAAAAAAAAAAACGGAAAAAAAAAATTTTTTTTTTTTTTTATTAAAAAAAAAAAAACTGAAATTTTTTTTTTTTTTTTAAACGGGGCGGGATACGGGGCGGAAAACCCGCCCCGCCCCGACTAAGGCGGGGCGGGGCGCGGGGTGGGATTGGGCCCCTAAGCCCCCGCCCCGTCCCGAACCCGCCCCGTTGCCATCTCTAACTCTCCCACACACTATTCTGAATAAAGAGAGAGCATGCTTTGCGAGAACTGGACCAAATTGTTTCCACAATTTATGAAATGGAAAGAATCTTTTACAGGCAGCTCTTTGGTCATCCTTTCATGAAATTGACGTAACTGGACCCTTTTGTTAGTCCTCACTGTATGGGCCGTGGCTGGGTTCCATGCCCATGTGGTAGCCAATTTCTGGTGACCAACCTGCGATAAAAGTCTCTTTTTGACCCCATTTTCTAAAATTTGTTTTTAAACTCATCTTCAATCAAAATTTGAGATCTACAAATTTTATCAAGTTTTCAACTGCACATTTTATCAACTTTTGTAAAACTCTAATTTTTATCCAATTAAAACATGAGCTAAGTGAAATAGCCACATTTTCTTGAAACAAGCTATCGATTAACGAAAGACTATGAAACTAACTTTATAACTTTTGTTTTATTTTAAACTTGAACTAGTGTCAAAGAAGCATGTTTCTTTCAATGCCATACATTGATTCAATAAAAATTTAAACTATTTTTATTGCTAAAGACTTATTGTGCAATTATAGTACAAGATTGAGTACTGACTTGCTCCTTTCAAATGTTAGTTTTTAAACAAGATGTTGATTAATTCCCCTAAATACGCATATGGGGGACTTTAATACTTTTTTTTTTTTTCCTTTTTGTGCAAATTCATGGATATTATAATATGCCATTGCATCGAGAAACTTATCACCACCACGATTGTTGAAGTTTTCGAATTGTATTTTCTTGCTACAATCTTACGAATATGAAAATGATATTCAAAGCAAGTTCAATAATTAGGTGTTTCTATCAAAAATATAATTCACCATCAATTTCAAATAACTAGAGTTAGGTGTCTATTTTTTGAATCCTGAATTTGGATGCAAATTGAGTTGAAGGGATTACAATAGAGTTATTTTCTCATCAAGTTTTATATAAAAAAATCAAATTGAAAATATTTTCATACTCTATTAATCATTTATGTTTATGAAGTTTCTACAAATAGTTATTCTATTGAAAAAAACTAACATATAATTAATGTGTTATGGGTATACAGGGGGGCTATTTTGATGTGTGGTCAACCATTTGGGATTACTTGAATAAAAATGAGCAAGATTCCTTTTCCAAGTCCTGAATTTCACCATTTTCTTCAACAATTAGTTCTATTAATCGAGTTTAAGAATAATGTTATTTAGCATCATTGGTGCTACAATACCATTTTAGATGAAATTAAATGACGGCTCAATGAAATGTGGAACTGAGTAATTAATTTATTTAGCATCACTGGTGCTACAATACCATTTTAGGTGTGATTAAATGACGGCTCAATGAAATGTGGAACTGAGTGTTTAATTTATTTAGCATCACTGGTGCTACAATATCATTTTAGGTGAAATTTAATGACGGCTCAATGAAATGTGAAACTGAGTGATTAATTTAATTATACATACCATTTAATGTCATATTAGCGTCATTTAGATTGATAATTTAACACTGATAATATCAAATCACAAAACTTTTGAGTTTAATTAAAGCGATTTAGTTCATCGTTGCAATTAACGACAATACTTCAAATTACATGTCCTCGTTTTTAAGTTGAGTAACTATTTAAGTGAAAAAAAATATTATTATGAAATAATTTAAAATTTTATCAAACTTTAACTAGAATAAGTCCCTTGTTTGGCAGTCATTATTTTCAAACTCTTTTTTCTATATACTCATTTTCAATCATGTTTCCACATAATAAAATATTCTACACGTAAACACAATTTTTTCCTAATTTTTATCCATTCATTCTATTAAAAATCACTATTTAAAATATTGTTTTTTAAAAATAATAGTCAACAAACAAATGCTAAGTGAAGCTACTGAATCATAAGATCTTTGTATTAAGTGGTTGTCTGAGAAAGTTTTTCATAAAATATTTAACAATGATAGAAATTGATGAAATACATAATTATAAAGATGATAAAAGTTATGAGTCCAATAAAATATATGATTAAAATTAATTTTTAACTTTGATATCAATTTTTAACGACTCTCATAGCTATACGAAACGAGCACTAAAGGACAAATAAAAAGTGAATCTAGCCACAACTTTGTTGGCTTCATCCAGGATATTATTTTTAAAAATATCTATTATTATTTGTCATCAATAAATATGTTTTACCACAGATAACACCGCACCTGGAGGAAAGTCCGTGCAGCTCGCTCCTGGTTTTGCACTGTAAGAACTAAGAGTTGTAATTTAGCACCAACGTTTTGGGTTCTCAAATCACGGAATTGTAGGAAAAGGAACAGGAGGACATTCAACTGCTGGGGGAAAAGCTAGTAATCAATGAAACTTGTCCCTACCATAATTTTCTATTTTCTTTTCGATCCTCAAATTTCGCCAAATCATCAATCGATTAATTAAAATAATTACACAGAGAACCCTAACCTAATCATATTTATAATCCTTTGTTATGTCCATTACATTTCAAATTCAACTCAATTAGAGGGAAGGGAGGTGGGGATGGCGATACTGTACGCGCTTGTGGCGCGTGGATCGGTTGTTCTGGCGGAATACAGCCCCACGACGACGACGGCAAACGCTATTGCCCGGCAAATCCTCGAAAAGATCCCCGGGAACAACGACACCAATGTTTCCTACTCTCAGGATCGGTATATTTTCCATGTCAAACGGACTGATGGACTCACCGTACTTTGTATGGCCGATGATACTGCCGGACGTATGTATAGTTTTTTTTTTTCCTTCGAAAATGGACGTATATAATTTATTTTCACAATTTTTACTTTTTTTTTTGGTGGAATACCATTTTTTACTTGAGCGTTGAATGATTTTGGAATGTGAATTATGTAATGTGATTTTTCGCAATTGGAGTTTTGGTTAGAAGGAATTGAATTTGGGTTGTGAATTATTATCGTAATTGATTGTTGCTTTTGTGATATTGAAGGTTGGATTTTTATAGGAACGTGGTTATTTTTTTGGTTAAATTCGATTTGGATATTGGAAAATTTTAACTTTGAAGTGATTTTCAAATTTTGAGATTTCGTTATGGATCTGATATGAAGCCTGTTTTAGTCATATGTTGCTTTTTAGTTTATATTGAAATGATTGTTTCCTAATTGTGACTAGTTTTGCTTGGCGACACATGATCCTTGCATACGGTGAATTAAATTAGAAAGTCTTAGATTTAGTTAAATAAATATCTATTCATTTTGTAACTTTAACCAGTTCAATTGTGTAAATTTGTGATAATCTTGCGAAGTTTTCCCCTACTGTTAATATTAATGTTTTGTATGATGAAATCAATTAATTATAGAAAAAATAAAAAATTTAGGTCTCAAAAATCAAATTGAGTTCATCTCAGTATTTCGAGTAACTTTGGTATGTGAGAAACCATAATAGTTTGAAAACATGAAGCTATAAATGTTTTGACCAGGAATTCCTAATTTTGAAACTAAGAATGTCATTTGAAGTTTGTACATAATTAGCATCGGGAAAATCCACAGATAAAAGTACAGAAGTTCTGTGCTTCAGATGTTCAAATTGTCTGATTGAATGAATGCTATACGTCTATATGATGGCATATGTAGCAACTATGATGAAAAGAGTGAAATAGAGAAAGGTTTAATATTCTGAAGAGAGAAAAATCCAACTTCATGTGTAGAATTCGCTCATGGCATTTTGAGTTTTTTGAAATTTATGGGCTTTGTGGCTTGCTCATCCAAATTTAGATTGGATTACAAGTAGGTAACTATTGCTGAATTTGGTGGCTTGGGAATGACGAGTTGAAATTTTGAAAAATGGTGAATAGGAATTTATTGGGTTTTGCAATTGATTTTTGACATTTTATGTGCATGCTGTGTTATACTATCATATTAGCATTTGTCACAATCCTGACAAATCCACTGTCCCCAGCATTTCTGTGTATTACGTGCTGACTTTGCTTAGTTTTATTGTATTTCAATAATTTTGCAGGTAGAATCCCTTTTGCATTTCTGGAAGAAATTCATCAAAGATTTGTGAGGACATATGGCAGAGCTGTATTGTCTGCCCAAGCGTATGCCATGAATGATGAATTTTCAAGGGTGTTGAGTCAACAAATGGAGTATTTCTCTAATGATCCAAATGCTGATAGAATAAACCGTCTAAAAGGCGAAATGAGTCAGGTGATATTTGATTAATCTAACAAATTTTTATTCATGTTTCTGTTGAGCTGTCATTTCCATTCCTTTTTACTTGTCTAGTTTTAGATCCACTTTTATCTTTCCGGAGTGTTTTCATGATTCCAGATTGAAACACTTTTGCCAGAACCATTGTGTAACTTCTGTTGGTTCAATACGATTTCCTGTAGATACATTTGAGGCAAACATTTTTGCTACGATGGCAGAAATGTAGAATTCCTCTCTGATAAATTCTCTCTATAATCTATATGCATATTTTTCAGGTTTATTTGGGTTGATGACAACTTTTGACGTTCAATTTTTTTTATTGGGTGACATTACAGGTGCGCGATGTCATGATAGAGAATATTGATAAAGTTTTGGACAGAGGTGATCGATTGGAGTTGCTGGTTGATAAAACGTCCACTATGCAAGGCAACACTTTTCGCTTCAGGAAGCAAGCTCGACGTTTTAGAAGCACTGTATGGTGGAGAAATGTTAAGCTAACGTAAGTTATATCAATTTTGATAACTTGGAGATTTTTAACTTTTGCATTCAGATAGGTCCATTAACTACTTGAAGTTGATGAATAAATGATTGTTGCGTATCTTCTAAGTTGTAAGCATAATGAAACAGAATTCAGGTATGAATGATGAGCTATGACGTAGTGGTCTAAAAAAACCCCATATGAAACTGATGTTTTGCTCCAGTGAGCTTGTGATGTTGGAGACTTAAGTAACTTCTACATTACTGTCAAAATAAGAACTTATTTCCAACTTCAACCCATCAAAAAACTACATAATTTTACAACTTATTTATTTATAAGTAAATTTTTAAGCTTAGTAAAAACGCTCTCAGTTATGTGAGCTCCAACTTTCTTTTAATTTTGGGAAATAATCGTGGGAGTATTTGGAAGTCCATTTCCTCCCAGTAATGTGAAATGTTCAGCTGATTCACCAGAGTCACTCTACACGCTAAGCATAATTCAGCAGTCGATTATTTTCTCAATTGTGCCCCCTGCCTTGCTAACGAATGTTGATTGATTGTCTGCAGGGTTGCATTGATATTCCTTCTCCTGGTTATAGTGTATGTTGTTTTGGCTTTTGTTTGTCATGGGCTTACTCTTCCAATTTGTCTGAAGTGAGGATCAACATGAAGTGCGATCTCGATACCTTTTTCCCGGTACTCTTTATTTGTTATGTGCAATTCATCTACCTTACTTTTTCTTGTCTTGAAGAAACCTTTGAATTGTGTGTAATTTAGTTAAAGGTGAGCTAGTTGAGCTTGTATGTTTTTCGATTTCCTTGTTTGAAAAGATAAGATGTGTGAAATGTTCTCAGTGCCTCTTATGTCTATCGAGATATTTTGGCACTGGGAAACAAAACAATTATGTAATCAAATTGTAAAACGATTGTAATTGTCTCTTTATTTATTGTTGAAATGATTATTTTGTAATTTATTTTATTTTTGCCATCGGCTTTACAATGAGATCTTACTTTTATTTTGAGAAAAGGAATTCATCAGTAAAGATACTACGCGAATAGAACAATAATCAAATGCTAAATTCCCTTTGACCTACTTTTAGTATATCATGCAATTCTTCTAGTTCAAAATACACTAGCAACAAGACTAATATCACGTTATGTTTAAAAAATTCTGTGGATGTTTAATGAAACTTTTACTTAAAGGTCATTTATGAAAATCGTCCGTACATGGAAGGGGCTAATCTGTATGGCATAATAAAGTTTCATATGAGTAATGTAGACACCGTCGATAAAATGTAATCTAGGTGGAACTCTATCTCGATGACGTGATAGAGAAAAACTGTCACAAAGATTGTTTAGGTGTGGAGACTCTTAGATGGAGTGACAAACAAAAAATCGAACTCCTCCACTCTCCTATTAAAAATAATTTGCGATGAAATTTGAATTATAGACGATACCATTGAAAATGAAACTTAAAATTAACGGTCTGTTAGACATTGATACCGCATAAATTAATATTTTATATCTATTTGTATGTCATCTATATGACAATTTGTAAAACTCATCGGAAATGCTCTGAAGAATTTTGTCAACTGTTGGATCTGATTGGAGTTGGGTGACTGTTGACTCGGGGAGTCAATCAAGGGCTGAAATATTTTGGGTATTGGACTATTTGAGATTATTATCTCCTTCTTGGAATGTGAATGATAAAATATAAAATAATGCTATTTGTATATAAGTAATTATATAATGATTTATATACAGATGAGAAATCAAATAAGAGTGATAATTTTTTTTATATTTGATTGAAAAATTATGACACAATCATATCTCAACGTATCATATTTGTGTAAACCTACTATGTATATGTGAGATAACAGTGAGATACATTCCTTGAAAGAATTAGAGCTCAGCTAAGCTTAAAAAATTATTGTGGAAATTACATCCACTTTTGATTTTCAACTTTCAATTTCAAAAATCATACCTTTTCTTTCTTCCCTCTCATCTCTTCTCAGACATACATACAACGTACATACAATACCCAGAGAGAGAGACAAATATAAAACATACAAATGATATAAGCCTAGAAGAATACTAACCATAATAGCTAACAACTATGAAACACTGTCCCCACCTCAAAAACCTATCATCCAACGACGGCGCCGCCTTCTCATCCTCCGAAGCTGTTATCCCCATGACGTCGTCGATGGCATCATCATCACAATCGCATAGGGTATTGTCGATAGAGAAGCCTTCCGTGGCGGTCGAGGATCACTCTAGGGATGCTGGGGCAGCCGCCGCATCCACGACGGCATCGGAATCAGTGGTGGTGGAGCGGCAGGCGGACTACTCGGCGCTTTGCAGGTGGACCATTGCAAATTTTCCACGAATCAAATCGCGCGCACTATGGAGTAAGTATTTCGAACTGGGTGGCTTTGATTGCCGCTTAGCGGTTGCTAATCTTTCCCAAGGGCGACTCAGGCCCTCCCGGGTTACCTTACCTCTCCACCTATTTGCAAATTATGAACCCTCGCAACACTGCATCCTCCAAATGGGACTGTTTTGCCAGCTACCGTCTCGCCATTGAGAATTCCTCGGATTCCTCTAAGTCAGTGCACCGGGATAGCTGGCACCGGTTTTCTTCCAAGAAGAAGTCTCATGGGTGGTGCGATTTCGCGTCTCTTATTTCCCGACCCTAAGCTCGGCTTTCTATATTCCTCCAATGATTGCATTTACATTACTGCAGATATCTTAATTCTCCATGAATCATTTTCATTTTCACGGGATAATTATGATTTGCAGTCCAATATTGTGTCGACTGTGGGAGGGGGAGGGATAATGGGGCAAGTAGGTGGGGACATTTTAAGTGGAAAGTTCACTTGGAGATTGCATAATTCTAGTTTGTTCAAGGAGATGATTAAAGCTCAGAAAATAATGAGTCCAGTTTTTCCAGCTGAAGAGTGTATTTTGCGAGTTAGTGTTTATCAGAGTGTGGTCAATGGGGTAGAGTATTTGTCTATGTGTTTGGAGAGTAAGGATACCGAGAAGAATGTTTTGATGTCAGATAAGAGTTGCTGGTGTTTGTTTAGGATGTTAGTCTTAAATCAGAAGCCAGGTGCCGGTTCAAATCACATTCATAGGGATAGTTATGGCCGCTTTGTGGCTGATAATAAGTGTAGGGATAACACCAGTTTGGGGTGGAATGACTATATGAAGATGGAGGATTTCATGGGACCCGAGTCCGGGTTCTTGGTGGACGACATATCAATTTTTAGCACATCCTTCCATGTGATCAAGGATTTGAGTAGTTTTTCAAAGAGTAGCACACAGCTTGGTGGGAGGAACGGAGGGAACTCCAGGAAATCAGATGGGAACATAGGAAAGTTTGCTTGGAGGATTGAGAACTTTACGCTGTTGAAGGATCTTTTGAAGAAGAGGAGGATTACAGGGCTTTGTGTTAAGAGTAGGAGGTTTCAGATTGGAAATTGAGATTGCCGCCTCATCATCTACCCAAGAGGTATGTCATGTTAATGCTCTGTTGTATAAATATCATATTTTGCTTTGTTAGCGCAAATGTAATATTTTCCAAACTTTTGTCTTGCCATTTGTTGTTCTTGTACTCGTATGCCAATGTTATCCATTGTTTCTCTGTGTGGTTGTTACTATACCATTGGGATTGACTTACATGACGTTATTTGAGCTGATAGCATGTGTATTGTTGATAGTTTGCTACTAATTCTGTTCTTTATGTTGGAATATTTTAGCATTTACTCAGTTTGCTTTGGTTCTTGAATAGTGAAACAATGAATCCACAGAATGCTGAAGTGTATTAGCCCTCATTCCGTACTTGAGAAGGAATATTTTTTGTTTTTTGCTCGTTGTTTATAAATCTCATGCCATTGGAACTTGTTGGTCAAACAAATTGTCGGTTGTTGTTCCTAAAATTGGCGCCTTTTCCCTTTTTTTTCACATTCTGAGCTTAACTTGCTTGGTAACTAAATGGATTCATTCTGAATAAAGGATGTTAGATTCTTAAGGAATTTTAGTTTTCTACATATTGCGCACTATTCTTGCATGTGACACATTAGCATCTGTTTCTATTTTCAAACTTACTTAGGAAGTTGAGAAAGCGGTAGAATGGACATACTGATATTTGAGAGCAGTAATTTATACAAGTCAATAACTTAGGGATATTACTTGTTCATTGAGCTTCTTGATATTTGCTTACAGCTTACTTATTCTGCTGAGCTGATGAATGTCACATTTATGCTTCATGGTATCAGGGCAGTCTCAACCTGCATGTCACCTTTCAGTATTTCTTGAAGTTACAGATTCAAGAAATATCAACGGTGATTGGAGTTGTTTTGTGAGCCATCGTTTGTCAGTTTTAAACCGAAGGATGGAGGAGAAATCAGTAACAAAGGAATCTCAGAATCGCTATTCCAAGGCTGCAAAGGATTGGGGATGGCATGAGTTTGTGACTCTCACTAGTCTCTTTGATCAGGATTCTGGATTTCTAGTCCAGGACAGTGTTGTCTTTTCTGCTGAGGTTCTTATACTGAAAGAGACATCAACGATGCAGGAATTCACTGATCAGGAAGCTGACTCTGGAAATGCCAGTCTTCAGTTGGAGGGGAAAAATAGTTCATTCACATGGAAGGTGGAGAACTTCTTATCCTTCAAGGAAATTATAGAAACTAGAAAAATATTTAGCTAATTTTTTCAAGCCGGGGGATGTGAGCTTCGGATTGGTGGGTGGATTTTCCTGATCTTTCCTTTTCGTACCACCTACCGGCATTTTTGCAGATGACATATTTTAATGTTTCCCTAATGATCCTTTGATTCTGCAGGTGTTTACGAGTCATTTGGCACCATATGCATATATTTGGAGAGTGACAATCCATTGGTAGTGATCCTGAGAAGAATTTTTGGGTCAGATACAGGATGGCAATTGTAAATCAAAAAACTCCATCAAAAACTGTTTTGGAAGGAGTTGTCAATTTGCACAAAAACATGGAACAATTCCGTTCTTCAATTCATGAAGGTGTCCGATATTAGAAGTATATCGATTCCACCTCCCCCCTCCCCCCCCTCCAAACCCAAATATGTATTTATGTGAGTGAAAATGAGAGAGGAAGAATGTTTTTATTCTTATGCAGCTATACTTTGTTATTATTCTGACCTCGAAATCTTCTCTTAGATTATCTCTTTTTCGCCCCTGGTTAGAACACCATCATTTCATAGATAGTTTTGCTTGGCTGCTGTGCCAACTAATACTTTACTAGTGGTGTATTTGGCAGTTGCCACCGACTTCCTGACTTGATAATATTATGTTTGTATAAATGTATGTGTACGTGTTAAACACCGATACATTTTTTCTGTCAGGTTTTAACTTCCGAAGATGATCAAGATGCCCTGATAACTGACCCTGATGAACTCATTGAATCTGATAATAGTGAAGGAATAAGTGGAGATGAGGAAGACATCTTTAGAAGTCTTCTTTCTAGAGCAGGGTTTCACTTTACGTACGGAGATAATCCTTCTCAGCCCCAGGTCACTTTGAGAGAGATACTCCTCATGGATGCTGGTGCAATAGCTGGTTTCTTGACCGGACTTCGTGTTTATCTTGATGACCCTGCAAAAGTGAAGCACCTACTTCTTCCGACAAAGATATCTGGTAATAATGATGAAAAGAATATTAATAAAAATGAAGAGTCTTCCCCCAGTCTGATGAATTTGTTGATGGGAGTCAAAATTTTGCTACAATCGATCATCGATTTACTTTTAGATATAATGGTTGAATGTTGCCAACCTTCTGAAGGAAGATTCTATGAAGATTATTCAGATGTGAGCTCCAAACCTTCCCTCAACAGCAGTGGAGCAATTAGTCCACTGGAATGTGTTAGAGACATTGGAGTGACAGAATCTGCACAGCTTCATGTCCATGAGCGATTAGATTTGGGTATAGGTGAACGCATGAATGCACCTGCTGTACGAAGCTCAGATATGAATTGTATCAACATATGCTTAACTACTGTCCCTGGAAATCTTATCTGTCCACCAGCAACCTCTGCTGCTGGTTCATCTGAAAATCCTTCCTTTTGGTCAAAGGTATAGTTAGCTATATCATCAAAATTAGTGAACTTCTTGCTATGTGTTTGAGTATAAATTGATGAAAGAGACTTCAATTCCAGACTAAGTGGCCAGAGCAGTCAGAGGAGCTTCTTTGATTGATTGTCAACTCGTTGAGGGCACTTGATGGAGTTGTTTCACAAGGTTGTCCAGAAAGAAGAAGGCCACAGTCTGCTCAAAAGATTGCTCTTGTGCTGGATAAAGCTCCTAAGCATCTACAACCAGACCTAGTTGCTTTAGTCCCAAAATTCGTTGAGCATTCTGAACATCCCATTGCTGCTTGTGCGCTTTTGGATCGACCTCAAAAGCCAGATGCAGAACCCTCTATGCGTTTGCCTGTAAGATAATATGAGCTACTAAAATGTATCCTTGTTTCTATAATTGCACCAAAATATGTGTTCTGATGACTTTTAGTGGGTGGCATCTAGGTAATATATATCGGTTTAATCAGTTTTTACAGCTTATAACTGAGCTCCGAGAATTTTTGATTCCTCAGGTTTTGAGGGCACTTAGTCTGTTAGAATGCAGCAGTGAAGTATGGGAACGTGTCCTTTTTCAGTCATTAGAGCTGTTAGTTAATTCAAATGATGGACCTCTTGCAGCAACAGTGGACATTATGTTCAAAGCTGCAGTGCATTGTCAACACCTTCCTGAAGCAGTATGCACGCATATCTTTTTGAGAGAATAAAATTTATCTTCTTTGGTTGCCATTTTTGTTTATCTTTGCTTGTTCCTTTGACCCCATTGTTAACTTTTTCAAGTTCCCACTGCGGGTCAGGTCAGTACGAGTCAGGCTAAAGGAATTGGGTACTGAAGTTTCTCTCTGTGTCCTGGATTACTTAAGTCGAACTGTAAATAGCTGTGTAGATATAGCTGAAGCTATTCTTCGAGATATTGACCGTGATGATGATTTTGGTGAGAATTGCTCGCCAATGCCTAGCGGCTTTCCATGTTTGGTGAAAATGGGCCTACTTCTGAAAGATCACATTCGGGGGGAGAGCAAGCTTTCCATGCTAGTTGTCATTTTTCTGATATTTATCTTCTAATTGAGATGTTGTCTATTCAGCCCAGATTTTTGAGAGAGCTGTTGCACGTAGGGCCTTTGGTCCTCAGTCTGTAGCCATGGTGTTGGAGGTCCGCCTATCGCAGTATGTTGCTGAAAATTTTCTACAGCCTGATGTACTTGTAGAGGGCGAAACCAGTGAGCAACTGAGAGCCCAAGGAGATGATATCACCTCGGTTCTTAGTCTTGCAGAGACATTGACACTCTCTAGAGACCTGCACGTGAAAGGATTTGTAAAGACTCTATATACCATGTTGTTCAAATTGTACGCTGATGAGTCTTACAGATTAAGGATGCTAAAAAGGCTTGTTGATCGTGCTACAAATCCTACAGATGCTAGTCAGGAAATAGATTTAGATTTGGAGATTTAGTGACCTTGGTTTGTGAGGAGCAAAAAATTGTTAGACCGGTTCCGAGCATGATGCGGGAGATTGCTGAACTTGCAAATATTGATAGGGCAGCTCTTTGGCATCAGTTATGTGCCAATGAAGATGAGATTCTTCGCATCCAGGAAGTACGAAAAGTTGAAATTGCTAGTTTCTCTAAAGAAACAGCTATTTTATCCCAAAGGCTGAGCGAATTTGATGCTACTAATAGCCGTCTTAAGGTAATTCTCTTCCTGTGTTAAATCTCTTTGCACAGAAAATCACTGCAGCTGCTGACAACTACAATAAATGACAGCTTGAAATGAAGGCTGACATTGATAATTTTGCTCGGGAAAGAAAGGATCTGACAGAACATATACAGGAAGTTGAGAGTCAACTCGAGTGGGTTCGCTCAGAAAGGGATGATGAAATCTCTACGCTTATGCAGAGAAGAAAATACTTCAAGATCGCGTCCATGATGCAGAGACGCAGCTCTCTCAAATGAAGTCTCAAAAACATGATGAGTCGAAGGTTTAGTATTTATGTTGTAGTTGGTATAATACTGAACTTTATTTTGAAGGTACTCACTGTGTTAAAAGATGTCTTTATGTATCTTTTATGGGAGTAATGAATGTAATATGGTTTTGAAAAGAAATTAGATTCACACTGTTTTGAGAGGGAGATTAATTTGCCGTGCGTGATTGTCTGACTAAAGAAAGTTTGTCCAAAAGTTGATAAGGCTTGTTATTTCTTCAAAATATTTGGTTCTTAGATTGAAAAACTTTCTTGCTGAAATGTGAAGTGATGCAGGTCTAAAAAATTTGTTACGCTATTCAAGCATGATAATTAGAGGACCCAGTATCTTTATCCTTCCTTTAGTTTGATATTCATAAGAAGTCTTAGTGTTTGAACACTTGTGAATTCTGATTATTGTTAATTTGATGCTTTGCTTGACTGATTTGTGTATGCTACAGAGGGTAATGAAGGAGAAAAATGCTCTTGCTGAGAGGTTAAAGAGCGCTGATGCAGCACGTAAAAGATTTGATGAAGAATTGAAACGATATGCCACAGAAAAGATGACTCGAGAAGATATACGGCAATCGCTTGAGGATGAAGTTCATCGGCTGACACAAACAGTTGGGCAAACTGAAGGAGAAAAGCGTGAGAAGGAGAAACATGTTGCTCAGTGTGAGGCATATATTGATGGGGTGGAATCCAAATTGCAGGCTTGCGAGGTTAATACTTTTGATGCTACCTTTCATATTTGGTGTCTCCTTGCTTTAGTGTCTTGACCTTCTAGTACCTTTATAAAGCGACGAAATGAATAAAAGTTTCAAATTTTAACAACAATCTCTTTAAATTCTTTTCCAATGAAATAATTTGAGAATGAAAAGCCTAAATCATCCCAAGATGATTCTTCAAAATTAGTTTCAACTAGAAAAAGGAAAGTTCAATTATCCTTTTGGTGATTAACTTATTTTACTAGTACTAACACTTGCTTTTTCTAGTGGTTTTTCCCCCTTTCCGGATAGATCTGTGTCCTAATTTTTCTTTTACTTACGTTTTGGATTATATTAAATGACAACATATCTAGTCCCTTAGCTTCTTATATTTTTTATTGTTTTGAGTTTGATTTTAACTGCTTCACATTGACCGAATGTGGGCTTGCACTCAGTTTTGATAGTGCGCTGTTAATTAAATTGGTTAATATTAGGGACTTGGACTGAGCAAACGACATGAAACTGAGTTCCTAGTACTTGGAAATCTGAATTGTCAATAATTTTATTTATTGCTGATGCTGATGTGTTCCCATTTTCTGGCAGCAATACATTCATCACATTGAGGCTCAACTTCAGGAAGAAATGTCACGGGATGCTCCTCTGTATGGTGCTGGATTGGATGCTTTATCGATGAAGGAGCTGGAGACAATATCACGCATTCATGAAGAAGGACTGAGGCAGATTCACACCATCCAACAGCGCAAAGGAAGTCCAGTTGGCAGTCCTCTAGTAAGTCCCCACAACCTTGCACACATGCACAGGTTATACCCTATTGCTCCACCTCCAATAACTGTTGGGTTGCCTCTCAACCAAAATGGAGTTGGGATCCACAGCAATGGGCATGTGAATGGTGAGGTTAGACCATGGTTCAATCATTCTTGAATGGGATAGACATTTAGATGTGGACTAGATTCGTCTATTAGGACCTTGGTAACATGATAAAATGGGGGGTTCATTTTCAATTTTTGTATTTGGCTAGGAGAAAGGACTGTTGGAGTGCTTTTTGGGAAAGAGTTTATGCAGTTGTTCAAAGATGCATGGTAACATGAACCTGAACCTAGTAGCACATGCCGCTAATGCAACATTTGAGTTCATTCCCTCAATTCATTTCAACGCACTTGAGAGCTTTATATTTCCATCTGATTCATTACTTCTTTTTCATCTTTTACAATTTGTGCTTCAAATTGATTTGATATTGATATCAAACATGAAAAAAAAAACGTCGTGCCACTGGCCAGCCTTGCTATAGGGGCCATTTGTTGAAGGGGAAAAAAGAGAGACAGAAAAGGGGGTGAGGTATGTTTTTACTTTTCTGAAAAAAAAAATAAAATTAGTCCCTCTAATTACAGTAATCTAGCAAATTACAATCTTAATATGATATTAAGCCTCCTAGCCACAAAGAATGAAGAATCATATATAACAAATCAAATGGTTGAGCCGGTCGATGAAGAATGAAATGTCTTTTCACTTGCGAAACTAGCTTCTGCATTTTCAAGTAATCATCTGTGGAAATCCCTCCAAAATTGTCTTAAATCTCCGGTATCCGAGCCACCCAAATATGACCAGAAAATTTGCTCCAGTCAAGAACATCACTAAATGGCAGAACGTAGCCATCGGAAATGATCACTGATACACATACGGTGTGCATGGATTCGATCAGCCTCGGACTTGCCACCTCCCATCCACTTGGAGACACGCAAAACTTGGCTTGACCTAACGTTTCAAAATAGCTTACATTTTTCGGCAAGTATTCATGGACTTGAATGTCTGAATCATTGTCTTTCTAGTACTCGAACAATCTTCTTCTAACGTGACCATGAGGTCCTCCGGCTAAGAAAGCAAAGATTGGACGATGTTTGTTGGAGGCCTGCCCGACATAGGGTGGCCCCAATGCTTTCAAAGGGACTTTAATTTCAGGCAATGAAACATCTCTTTTTGGCTGGAAACCTTCAGTTGGCATTGCATAACACTCTGATAAGGTTTTTATACAACTTAGGACTGGCAGTTGGAACATCTGGTCCCTGAAATATAAAGAATTAAACTTCAACCTGTCTTATGAAACATTTCGGAACTGTACAAGAAACAAGATTTTAACTTTATTCTTTTTTCCATGTTGTACGCGAAGTATGTAAACTTACCCAATCATGACAGCCCACAAAGAAATGATCAGCTCCAGTGCTTCTATTCCAGTAGGGATATCTATTCGATACGACACTTCTATAATCAGTAACAACGCTTTGGAGGCGTCAGCGGTCGTAATCCAGTTGGGGACTGTATAGATATCGAATAATCTTTGCAATGCCAACGGGGAGGAAGAAGGCGCGCGCCTCCTCAGGGTGGAGCGCTAGAAACGACTTATTTCCATTCTCTAATTTTTTTCACCAAAGAGTATTGAAATCTTATAAAAAAAAATTTATTTTGCTTGTTTATTTTCCTAATTTACGTGACTTACGTTTTTTTTTAATTCTTTTAAATAATATTTTTACAAACACAAGAAATATATTTTGATATTGTTGTGGATCATTTGTTCAAGCAAGTAATGGTTCAAAAGGATCTACAATAAGTTAAATATAAGATTTTTTTTTTAAAAATAAAAATCGTAAGTCAAATAATTACATAAAAGTCTATGAAAACTTTTATGGATTTTATAAAAGTCAATAAAAGTTTATTGAACTCTACAAAAGTCATTTATTTAAAAAAGTCCCTCTAAAAATCAAATTGAATACGCTCCCTATTCGGGGTAGGAGACCAAATTTTTAGTTCTTCACCTAGACCTAGCTCGTATTGGTTTAGCTAATATCATATATTTAGTAGATTTTATAAAAGTTTAAACTACGTGATTAAAATATTAATAATAGTTGTGGATCTTATAAAATGTATAGTTGAAAATAGTTTAAGGAAAAATAAATGTTAGAAAATGGAAATCAAACAAGGCTCTAGTGGCAATGAGCCTATTGATAAAGAGTTGACGTACAAAATGGAAGGAGACATCAACCTTACATCCAGAGTTATCATTAGAGGAGAAGAAGCAAGTTTTAGAAGCAAAAATAAGGAGATAACATCTCCACATACAAACTTGTCGAAACTAAAGGGTAAAAAGAGGCTTAACCTTCAATACGACCTCAATATTTTGTACTAAAGATCATAGCACTATTTTGACACGCACATTAGGTAATGGACTCTTGTCCATTCTAAGCAGTCTTTATAGAGTGTATTTGCAAGGGCTTTTGCAGAGCTCGAAAAGTACTTAAAAGGTAAAAGCTATTTAGTTAAAAGCAAAGATGTTTGGTTGAAGTCTAGAAGTGCTTGTTAATTAAGAAAACAATGTTTTAAAGCTGTTTTAGCCTCTGTTTGACATCCATTACTTACTGAATTTAATTTATTTTCCATACTCATTTTCAGTGACATTTACACAACAAAATATTCTATACGTAAATTTAAATTTTTTTCTACTTTGTAACCACACATTCTCCAAAAATTATTATTCAAAACAATTATTTTTTAAAAAAATTTTAAGGATGTCAAACAGGGTGCTTAAAGAAGCTCAAATTTTGTGCTTCTCTAAAAAGTTCCACTTCTAGCTTATACGGAAAATTAAAATCCGTATTTAAAGAAAATTTTCAATTAACGAAATTATCTTTTGGTAATTTATTGAAATACCAAATATATCCAAAGTATACTATACATCAATGAAATATTACATTAATTTTATAATGGGTTAATTTCATAAACGGTCACTGAAGTTACGTCAAAATCACAAAACGATCACTGAAGTTTAAAACTTGCACTAATGGTCACTGAAGTATAATCCGGTTTCAGTAATGGTCACTGAAGGACCTTTTTCATTTTAATTGGAACTTAATGGACCAAAATAGTTGAAGCTTGAACCTTGAGGACCTAAATCGCAAATTTGACAATAAAATTTGGGTTATTTGGGTTCTTGATTGGAAGCTCAAGCTAAGGATTGAAAAAAATTACTTGGATGATGTTAGCATGATTTTCACCCTAATTTCCCTCCCAAAATCGGCTTCCATTCTCCTGTGGTGTTTCACGCCAAAAAGAAATGGTTTTCGGGGGTTTTATTGTCAAATTTGCGATTTAGGTCCTCAAGGTTCAAGCTTCAACTATTTTGGTCCATTAAGTTCCAATTAAAATGAAAAAGGTCATTCAGTGACCATTACTGAAACCGGATTATACTTCAGTGACCATTAGTGCAAGTTTTAAACTTCAGTGTTCGTTTTGTGATTTTGACGTAACTTCAGTGACCGTTTGTGAAATTGACCCATTTTATAATTTAAACATTCTTTTTGAAAAATTTATAACATTTTTTTAAATCTTAATATTTATTATTATTGATCATTTTAAGTATGAAATGTCATGTATATGTCATATGTTGATTTCATTAAAATATATTACAGAATAAATAATATGATATGCACTGAAATAATGTCATGCTAATTTAATTAATAATAATTTAATAAAATTTCATGAGATTGTATTTATTAAAAAATTTATTAAAATTTTTCAAATAATCATGTAATAAATGTACAAGAAATAAAACAATCAATTTAATATTCACATAACGTTTTGGATTCACAACCAAAGAGTCAACATAACAAGAGCTCTATTGACAAAAGTTCTACTCACAATAACCACGTCGAACGACCCTCGATCTCCCAAGATCTTTATTCCGTTGAATGATTCAAATAGATTCTTCTAGAAAACATTGATTAGCCATGTAGTCGGTCACACTTTAGTAGAACCCGTTGATAAAATCTTCATTCCTTTACCATGTATTGAATATGCAGAAGTCCTAACCCCTCACTCAATATGGATGAAGTGTATGGCCACTGTTGAGTCCATCTCAACCCATATTTTCCTAAATCTCCGTTCGAGACATATAGCCCGTCGTTAGCATGTTGGAACATTGATTATATGGTTCAAAATATGCGAACATGTACCCTTTTTTTGTCTCCCCGATATAATCTCAAGTATGTCCAATTATATTTTTCTTTTCCACCCCAAAACAACTAATTAATGGTGTTAAGCTAATGACAAGTACACCGTGCCAGATGTTACCAATTTGTGCTGTCAATACATAATAGAATAAAGCAATTAATTCTCTATAAACTTTTCTTTCTGAAAATGCCAACAATATTGGCAACAATCTTGCCACTTGTACATCTGACGTTGACATCTCGGATGACCCGCGGGTGTGACGGGTTTCAAGCCCGGATGTTCAAGTAGCATTATTGTATTAGCAAACACATCCACAGGAATTCCTAGATTTCTTTATTCTAACAAAATTCAAGAGTAACAAGTTATTGAAGTCAAGCTACGGCTAGCGGTGTGTCACTAAGTTTGAATTAATTATAGTGGTAAAACTCTAGTTCTGCATTCTCATTATCACAGTAGCTCCAAGGAAAAAGGAAAAAAACTAAATAAGGCTTTAACCTGAGTGTATATGACGAAAACGATAAAACGGGTACAACTGGAAATAACTTGCTCAACTAAACCTTATTAAAACCTAGTTTTCCTAATGATGCCCCAATATCATCCTTGTTACATCGTTCACATTCGACAGTGTACGGATGGTCGGTCGGGAGGACGTGTTCAAGAGGATAGCTTCTGTTAGCATGAAGTTTAGAGGCATCCAGGCATACTCCCTTCAAAATAACAGTTTTGTGCATTCCACCAAGCAATTCCTCATAATCAGTATCTCCACACTCTCCCACGAAAACAACAACATTTGACAAGTTTATGCCCCATCGAACATATAGATACCTGTATGGAAATTCGTAAAATAATTTCAACATACATGAAGCTAATACTATTAGTTTTGAAGTAAGGTACAATATGTAAAGGAAGAACCAGAAAGTAGTGAGCAACTTGATGAATGAGTACCTAAGGGCTTGAGCTCGAGAAGCAAGAATGGGGATCACATTCATCCTGGTACCATTTTGGCAGTATGCAGCATGGCATCGAAGAGCTTGAATTCTCATCAATCGCCTGAGTTCTTTGAAAGGAGGAAGCTACAGACACAAAAAAATTTACAAATTGGAGAATAATATATCTAGTGAGTAAAATGAGTAAAAAACTGGTCACATTCACTCCAAAAAGGGAAGAAAGTTAAAATTATGGAGAACAAGATGTTCAGTTCACTGCTGTCACTGAAGCTCTCTATATTATTGTAAATGTTAACTTACTAGTGCTGGGTTCTTCACTTTAAATGAATAGCAATGTGAAGATCCTGAATTATCTTCGGAGAGAACTGGTCCTTCCTTGCCTTCCATTTTATCATTTATGGAAGTAGCCCAACGAACCAACATATTCCTCAAACTTTCTTTACCCCATCGATACTCCATGTGTGAATGATAATCTGAATCCACAATATAAGGAGATCCAGAAGAATTTTCTCTGGAATCTGGAGACGGGTAGTATATCTCACCTCCACTATTGCAGATGAATGCAAGAAAATCACTGGGCTTGAGACCACCCTTATTCAGAAGAGAGTTAATCTCCGATAAAGTCGAAGCTGTAGACAAGATGAAGCTGACGTAATCTGCATTCCTATCGGTCCGGCCAGCCTCAATTATTGTTTTCATAATGTCTAGAATATCTGCTGTTGAATCACAGTCTACTGCAATAACATATATGACTTCATTTCTCGATTCTGAAAACTTGCTACTTTCGGCTTTATCCATGGACTCATCCAAGGACAAGGTCAAAGCTGTACCATTCACCTGGTTTTTCCCATCAGTAGCATTTTCTCTGCAAGTTGAAGCATTATTTGAACTTCCAATCCCTTCATTAATTTCGCCATCAAACGAAATATTTAAATTTAAAGAAAGGTCATGAATATCTCTCAAGGATTCTCCAGGGGCGTCAGATTCTGAATCAGTATGAACATCATTGTTTCTGAGCCATTTTGGCTGCCTTTGCTTGCAAATTGTTACTCGAGCTAAATAAGCCTTACAATGCTCGGGCCACGAGAAAAGATGAATATTATTCAATCCATGCTCCCTACATCTTGCCCAAAGTTGCTTGTCAGCAACAAGCTTCAGGAGTGCATCAGCAATGGACTGCTGATTGTGTGGGTCGACTAGCACACCATTATCAAGAACCTTGAATAATTTTTAGTCAGTACGAGCAAATGAAAGAAATAAAAAGCAATATAAGAGTTTCTCTAGACAACAAACCCGATGAATGTCAACAGGACCTCCATTTGTTGTGGCAACAATAGGCAGACCGTAAGCTGCTGCCTGTGTGAAGGAAAATGGGACGTATTTACTAATATACTAGCACTAAACATAACATAAGAACATTGTAAAAACAGCACTTGGAAAGCACCTCAATTAAAGTAAGACCAAATGGCTCAATAAAAGCTGGATTTATGAAGACACCCTACAAAAGAAAACAGAATTTATATATCAACCAACGAATTCTGCAAGAAGTCTCCCAGTGAACATCAGAACAATATAATCTTCATAGAGATTTTTTTCTCTCACTAGTTTGGTGACGAGATATACCAATTGTCCTCAGCATTTAACTTACAATCTGTTTGGATAGAAGTAATAAGTTGATTTATAAATATAGTCAAAGCCAAACAATTTTCAACCACATATTTATAACTATGACTACTCATTATCCACACATTTTGTAAGCAATGGCAGACACTGACATTTAGAGTTACGGGGGTTTAATCAAACTTGCCAAAAATTATCACCGATTTGCCAACCATAGGCTTGAATGTGGTTTCTCCACATTAATTAATTGAAATTCTCTACGATTTTGTTCTAAATATGTCCTTATCATGGCACAATTCAGACCCATATTTAGCCTTTGTTTGGTATCTGATTAAAATTTAAGTCAAAATCCACAATTAATTTAAACCACACATTTTATGAGATCCACAACCTTTCAACTACACATTCCATCAACTTTTATCCAAGTTTGTTAAAAATCTGATTTTAATCTCTACCAAATAAACAGGGGCTTAATGCTGCTTTAAATTATGCCCCTATTTGGTAATAATTGTAATTTAAGTTAAAGTCAAGAAATTAATTTTAACTATATATTTTATAAATTCACAACTTTTTAACTACATATTTCGTCAGCTTTTAATAAAATCTACTAAACTTTGATCTTAATTTCCACCAAATAGAGGTTATGTATTTCTTAATTAATTCCTAGAGAAAACAAATATGATAACATGTGGATAATTAATTGAGAGAGGAGGAAAAAGAATCATAAAAAAGATATGTTACAAGGTTATTAATAAGGTTGGCTGCCAATGTGTTTAATTTATTTCTGAACTTCTCCTTTGAAAAAAAATAAATAAAAAACTCAAATTTGAAAGTTGGTGGGTCACGTGTTTGTAAGACCCACTACTATTTTTGTTTATAAATCATTTATAAATTTATCGGCTTCAGTTGTCCCAGACATGCCATATGCAAGTTGTGACAAAACGTTGTTTTCTAGCTAAAATTATACAATCTTGCTATATATATAACAAGTTTGACATCATATCTGTTGGCAATTTTTATATATATTAATTTTAACGACATTATTTCCAATCAATGACTAGATTTCCTATGGGGGCGTACAACTAGCTTAATTCAAAATTATAATATGTACTCCATGACACCTATGAAGTTACTAATGTCAAATGACTACTATGAACCTAAATTCTACTTTAGAGCCAAAAGATGAAATCCTGAGAATATGTGACTGTCATCACTGAGAGGAGTGAAAGTCAATGAACATTAGACAGGCAATTGTCCAAACAAGTGCACATTGAATTAAGGACTATTAAGGAGGCAAGTAGCCAGTCACAGATAGTCAAAAGAAAACCTCAACTGGATAAGAAAACAACAATGGCATACCTTTGTTTTTGCAGCCAGACGGTATATTTCAGGAACATCAGATTGCTTGTGGTGTTTGGGATATGCAACTAGACCATACAGGTCATATTTATCAATCAATTTAAGTATTGAAAGAAGAACAGATGAATTTGTAGTTGACATTTCATCAATTGCATCACGGTTTCCCATTATCAATGTCTGCAGAAAGTCAAATTCAAGACTGTTGAAATAGAAATGAAAAAGAACCCCTAGAAATGAGCCTTTCACTTACTCCACAATTTGTTTCCGCATAATATCAGTGTAATTCAATAACTGAATACATACAAGGTTTGCGAGCTCCCTCAGTTGACGGCACTCTCCAAAAGCTTTGACTAAAGTGATTAAATTCTTTTTTGGATCTGGCCTGGCAAGAGCAAGTATCATAGGCTTGCGTGGATTGCTAAAGAAGCGCATTATCTGCCAGGCAATGCAAAAAGCTGGGTTAAAAATGACTTCAAGATTATTATTTCACGAAAAAGGATAAAAACACTCCCCAAAAGGGTATATCAATTAAAGGATGATGGAACAGTTACTTGGAAACAAGGATTAATTAGACATAATTGCTCATATTCACAACAAAATGTTCGGAAAATAGGGAATACCTCTGACCAAATTGGTGGATCTGGAGTTTCGGAGCTATCTTCATTTCCTACTTCTCCATCCATGTCACCATGTGGAATGATATGGTGAAATTCCATTCCTGGAGGAATTACCTGAACAAATTGGAATATATCAGACATGAAGAAGACCAAAACAAATAAAAGATAGGCGCATTCAAAGGGGAAAAGGAAGTGACTCCAAATTTAGACAAGGAGATTAGTGTCTCAAATGTGGGCAATTTTCATGCCATATAAAATTGTATATTCATTTTTAACTTGGAGAGGATGAAGTCCATCAATTTATCCACTATTGTTGTCACTTTGATAGCTGTTTTTCTTCCTAGTTTGCCCACTTGGTGGTTCAATTTTGAAGCTTCCCTGGCTGACTTACAAATGATATCTGATCCCCTGTGGCTGTGTACACTAACACACATATATTATTTTAAACCATTACTAAACGTCCAACCATCGTTATGATAATTCTTGATAAATACATAAAAATACTTCCATTTATCTACAACCACTGGTACACATCTATGGACACCTCACAAGTAAGTGCTTGAATCAAGATAATTACTGACATCACCAACAAAACTTTATTTTCTGGATTAGTCCATCATTGTAGCCTTAAATTTTCCTTCATGGTGCAATGTCAGACTGCGCGTTAACTTGGCACTAACATATGTGACCAAAGGGAGGCAGACGGGCATTGAGTTTAAAGAGAGCTGTGGATTTCATTGAAAACATGGAGAGGATGAGGTAAGTCAATTTAGCCATCACAGCTATTACTTTGGTGACTATTTTTCATACTATATAAGCCATGTTGGTGGCTAATTTTAGAGCTTCTTTTAACTAACATAAAATATATATGATTCCCTATTCATACTAGCACATAGATTATTCTACACCATTAATACAATTATAACTACCTTTATCATAGATCTTAACGAACACGTGAACTACTTCCATGCATATATTGGCACCTTATAATGCATACATTACTTCCATACATCTAGTACTTCAATAAATAAGTTCATGAGTATATTGAATTTCTAACAATGAAAAAAAAAAAAAAAAAAAAAACAANAAAAAAAAAAAAAAAAAAAAAAAAAACAAAACTAATAGATATTCAAGTAAACAAAAAAGACATTTGTTTGACTTACAACCATGCGAGGCATGGACCTGCCATAACAGCTCACATTGCGTTTGATTCGTGCCCGAAGCTTGCGCTCTAATACTGGATCGAATCCATCATATAGACGCCATTGCTCTTCTATCTCCTGTCTTGTGCTAGTAATAATAACTTCAGATACATCAAGAGATATCTCCTCGGCCTCTATTCGCCGCATTATTTTGTACGTCGCGTTGATCTCCTCCCTTGATTGGCGCCTTTGCTTCAAGAGTTGTTCGAGCTTGTCTTGTCCAAGTGAGTGACCGGTAAATATCATTGGAACATTTAAAGCTCCAGATAGGAGAGCAGCAGAGTTCCCAGCATCTGCATAGTGTCCATGAATGGCAACAGGCCAGAGTGGATCTCTGTTGCCAATCTGCTTTCCAAGGACCTTAGAAATCTGCACAATGTGGCTAATTGCACCATCAACGAATTCAGGAATATGTGGCCAGAGAAGTTCTTTGGAAATGTATTTATCTTTTGGGCCAAATGGTATACGGATTATATAAGCACCACCGCTTTCCCCAATTTCATTCATGGGATTGACAGAGTTGGGTGGATTTAGCATCTCTATTGGTTCGCTATAGGTAAAATCAACATCTGGTGCTGATATTTGTCTTGTTAGCAAATCAACACGATAAACTCCGGGCATTGCACCCAATGCCCTGGCTAGTTCCACAACATACTTGACCTAAGTATACAGAATAGGGCGCATATATCATTGGGAGGAATATAACGAAAATTGGAAGTGAAACCAAGTAAATCAAAATTTGTAGAAAGAAAGGCCGGAATCTACCTGACCACCTGTATCAGAATCCCGACCAAGCTCCATGTTTTCTCCACGTATCAAGCCATGAAGACTGTAAGAAGGGTTATTGTCAATAAATAAACGGAGAAACCTATTTGGTCACCAGGCTTCCATTTAAAAAAAGTTACTAAAATATAATATGCTTCCATTTAAAAAAGAATTACTCTACATAACTTCTTTAAAAAATAGTTCTGAATGATATTTCAGTGTATACATCCCAAACCTTTATAGCATATCATATATTAGCAGAAACCACAAACCTGATTAGCACAAGATAAAGTTTCTTTTCCTCATTTTGACTTGCCCAGTTTGGCATCATATCCACTGAACTGACCCTTCGTATTCTCCCTCTGAGGCTATCAACACGAGCAAGATCACCAACTGTATCACCCTTTTCTCCTTCCGATAAGTCTTCTGACATATCAGCAGTCGCCTCTCTGTGAGCCCTTTCACGTTCAATATGCATTTTAGTCTTACGCTGCGCTTCTTCACCCTCAATCTAGATATAAAACCAATTGAAAATGTGAAACAGCTCCGAAGAAATATGTAGCAAGGAATAGGAAAAAAAATTACCATGAGGTCCACCACCATTGAAGGCACATTAGGATTAGCATCTTGTACACAAATTTGGTTACTGTTAACCAAAATTGAATACAGTAGCATGTTTATTCAGTCAATCCCAACTTTCAAAACTACCATGCATGTTTTAATATTAGTCATGTGTTTAAATAAATAAATACATATTGTTGACCAATCAACTCGAACAGTCAAATAATCCTCTCCGATTGAGATTAGAAGTAATTTAATATAATGGAAATTATCAACTAGTATAAAAATATACACGTTTCTTCTTGCGGGCCAAGTTCCAAATCCTCCAACACATATTCTCCAACCTCGTATTCCTCTCCTCAGAATTCCGAATGGCTGATGCCTGCAAACATATTTCAACCAAAAATCAACTACTTCCAGCGCCGATGCATTACAAACATACATGCATGCACGCATAAATCATTATTTCAGTTGGCTTGACCGTCGACCGGCCCTTTCTTCAGAACTCGCCCAATTTTTTCAGAATTTATTTGACCTCATGAAAGTTAATTAATTGTTTAATGCAAATGAAAGCTTCAAATTCAATATATTTAAAATATAGAAATAATGTGTGTTAGAAATGTACACCCCGGGAGAATGAAAGTCAATAGAAAATGAAATTCAAAAATACGATCAAGTTTTCAGTGCAAGTCAAAGAAAAATGTTAAATGCACTCCCAAATTTCATGTTAAGGTTCGGTGTTTGTACCGTAGTACGTGGAGCTCGGAAAATCAATTCCCGATAAACGTAATGATTTGAAATTCAATATACTAGAATATATGCATGTATAGAGATTAATAAAACGCGAGTTTTGCGAATTAATGTCGAAATGTATAATTTGATTCAAGTTATATGATTATGTCTTCAATGTATCAGTAATCAGAATAGGAACAAAAACTTGAATCGATTAAAAATTCGAAACAGAAATAAAATTAATAGATGGAAATATATTCCGCGTGATCTTACCCTAACCCAAGAACGGTGAAGATCCGTCTCATCGAATCCAGTAATGACTTCTTCGACAAAGTACTGAGCCGGACTGAACCGACCTCTCTCTCTCAACAGAAGCGAGGATTTCTGATCGTTGATCCCTGCATCAACGTCCAGGATCGCCTCCAAGTAACTGTTTATCCAGTCGTTTCCCGCCATTTTTTAGCCTTAAAAGCTGAAAATTCCTCAGGTCGTAATGCTGCGATTCACATACGAATAAATGCTGTATTTATTCAGTATTTACTGATTAGAGATTGATTTATAAGCGTGTACTGTACAAATTCACGTAGATTGAAAATATCGAATTGATAGTACAGAAAATGAACAATGAAGAAAAGAAGTGTGTGTGGGTGAGAGAGAGAGAGACGGTTTAGAAGCAGTATTTCTGGTAGAGGAGAGTGCAGTACTGCAAAAATGACGCAAAGGATTCCACACAGGATGTAGACGAAAGTCACAGGTGGTCATATTTTTTTATTTATTATACACTACGTTGAAGTTAAGATCTTCAATTTTTATGGGGAAATAAGTTGGGATGACCACCACAGAAATACATTCTGTTCAATTGGCATTTGACCAAAACTTTAAAAATAAAAGGAACTTTAATAATTTAGAAGTGCCAAAAGACTCTTTTACCCTTAAATTGTAAAACAAAAATGAAGTAAGAATTGAAGTTTTTCTTCACTCATTCACGTACATGCACAGTCCTCTCTTCCTTCAAATTCAAAAACATGAATGGAGCCACCACCTTTGACGGCTGAAAACTCCGACCAACCACCATCCAAACCACCGGACATCCATACCACTAGACAGCTCTCATTACCCTCTACAACCCCCACCCAACAACCAGCTTCGAATCCTACTAAAATTGCCGGAAAATTGAGCCAAAATGGCCTGCTCGCTTTCTAAAAAACGGTCGTAATCTCCAACTCCGGCAAACCCCACGCCATACCCAGCATTCCAATCGATTAAACACGTCAAGACGGCCTTGTCCATGGTCACCAAGCACTCTACAATGTAAATAATCAAAATCAAGAACTGTCCAACCGCGCGAAGGTGAAATTTTTCCATCAATTCGTGCCTCCAATGTGGCCTAACATACAAATCAACTTGGGGAAACTCAAATTCAGACCCAAACAACATTGGGCAACCCCTTAATTGCAGAAATTACAGCTATCGTTTG
>CAIGRP010071725.1:0-46466 GCA_903798385.1 Fraxinus cuspidata | reverse complement strand
AATAGAGTTGATGCAATCATACTGTTTTCAAGCTATGCAAGCTACTACAAGATATAGGAGGCATGCTTAGCTTTATTTGTTACAGTTAAATAGAGTCAAATTAAATTTTGAGTTAGAATGAAGATATTCAATTTTGATTAAGAAGCTTTTATATTATTTTTTTTACATGCATTATCTGTTTACTTAGACATACATGCACACACATCTATGTGCAGGCATGCTGGAAGCAGTTCCTTGTCTTGAAAATATGATTGCACTTTGATATGCTCTGACTGTATGGGTTTCCCCTTTTTATGCACTTGCAGTTTTGGTTCTGCCAGAGCTTTAAAATCCGCATGCAGGCTTCAGCAGGTTTTGTTAGTGCTAGCGCTCTTGGAATGGCATGTGGTCCTGCACTTGCTGGGCTACTTCAGACAAAGTTCAGGATTTACAATATCACATTTAATCAAGACACTTTGCCAGGCTGGGTAATGGCCCTGGCATGGTTATTCTATTTAATATGGTTGTGGATCTCATTTAGAGAACCTGCTCATGAGGCTGTAGTTATCAACGTTCCAGAGGAAGCTCATGCTGGTATTTTTACCTTATCCTGCTGCATACATTGCTTATCTTTCTGTTGTCTACTTTTTATTTTTCTTAAATATGAATAATAGATGGTATATTATTTGTGGTTGAATTGTGTCCGAGAAACTGGAGATTTAGAAAATGAAGTAATCGAAAATTCAGTTACAGATGATGTAAAATAAATTTTGTATTTAAGGCAAATAATTGGATGAATAGCATAAAGCCCATTCATATACAATATGAAATAATATTTGTATTCTGTGAGTGATTTAACTGATAAATGATATACGATATAATGTGCAATTTGGTTACATAGAAATTTGATAGACCCCTTATTATTCAGTTAGTCAGCAATTAGTTAGCGGGGGTACTGTGGGGAATTTGTATGAGTGAGGAAGTTTGTTAATAAATATGAGAGGAGGGGGGATAGTTAATTCATTCAGAGAATTGTTTAGAAAAGAGTGGAGAGATCAGGCCTCTTGAATAGCCTGAAACTTGTTATTTCCAATCTGTTGAATATCAATACATCATTCAGTTTTCCATTGATCTTTGCCTTACAAATATTTGCTTCTCTCTCTCCATACTACGTCTCTTACATTACATTACCCAATACTCATTCATTAACTCCTTCAATCACCGTGTTACAGACTCTGATTACCAGCAGGAGGCAGCCACATCAGTAACAGCAACCCAGGCAACATCAGCAAGGTCAGCAGCAGCTTCAGGTTCCTATCAAAATTTTTGCTTCTATGCCCCTGTTTGGGCTCCATTTTATTATAATGCGTCTTTATCTCTCTTCTTTTCAACCACACATTCTCCAAAAAAAATAATATTGCACATAAATCCAAAACTTTTCCTTTTTTTAACCACACATTCTTCAAAAAAGCACTATTCCAAATTATTTTTTCCCCAAAATTTGATTTTGATAGAACCCCAAATAAGGGCTAAATTAAAATCGTAATCTAGTATCATAGTGCTGGTGTCACCATTGTGTAGATCTTTGATCAAGTGATTTAGAGACGAACATTCATATCTATTTTGACATTTGTTTTGATACCCCATATGCAGATACATAAAGTTAGTATGTATTGACACACTATGTTGGTTTTTTGATGTGGATATGCACCAGCATCATTAATCTTACCAAGATTACTTGTACATTGGTCTTGAAATATTCAGGCTTCATTTATCAATATTAAATCTACTTATAGCAATATCACAAATCAGATTGGAAGTTGATGTCATATCTGTGGATGACAGTAGGAAATGATAATCTTGAGAAGGGTCTTGCGCAGCCGTTGCTTTTAACGCCTGCCAAGAATGAACAAGACGAGGAAGATGATCGAGAATGTGACATGAGTGGAGAGGCTTCAGAGGAATCTAGTCGGCCAGCAAACTCCCTAGCATCAGCCTACCAGTTACTTACACCTTCTATAAAGGTATGCCTTTTCAAATTTTACTCGCGTTTTTGAAGTTGGAAATAATAGTGGTGGGAATTTTATTTTTTTAAATAGTGACTTCATAATCAAAGTCTCTTGACTAGAAGCACGTGTGCATGTTTGACACGTGTCGGATACCAACACTCCTTGGACATTCTGTCATGGTCATTTTTTTCTTTATCAAAAATATTATATATTTTTAACTCAAAATTATTATTAAATAATAAATATGTACTTATATTTAAAAGATTTCAACAAGAAAAATTAATAATAAGTATAAAACTAAATTTATACTATATAAATAAAGAATTTTAAAGAATTTAATTAACGTGACGACGATGTTTCGTATTAGTAGTTTTTTGAAAAATCGCTTGTTGGCGTCGGTGCTTCATAGATCAAAGGTCATTCTTCGCATTTATGTTTGTAGATATCTGTTTTCATTCTATGGCTTGGAGTTTGAACTATTTGATTCATAGGTCAGGCTGTCTTTTAGAGATGGAAGAGGATAAAAAGCTGGGGATGATCTAGTTTATCTTGAATCACCATAAATATAGAGAAAGATTTCCATATGCACTTGTGCGCTACTAAATTATCCCCTCTTAGTTGATATTCACGAGATTGTGTTTTTAATAAGTGCATAATGTAAGTATCGTAAGTGCACATTGATTAGGTCGTACCAGTTTGTTAATGACAAGAAATTTCTACTTACTACACAATAATATTATCTATTTTCCAAATTAGGCTCTACAAGGCTATATTAACCTAACCTTGTGAAGTATTCTACCGTGTTTTCAGGTTCAATTGTTGATATACTTTATGCTTAAATATGCAATGGAGATTCTACTTTCAGAATCAAGTGTTGTCACGACGTACTATTTTGGTTGGACTACAAGCAGGGTGTCAATTTTTCTTGCATGCCTTGGCCTAACGGTTCTTCCAGTAAATGTTGTTGTTGGAAGCTACATAAGCAATATGTTCGAGGACAGGTAATTTCTTTTTGATTTTTCAAGGCTTAGAAACATCTAATTTATAGACAGAAAATTGATCAGAGCTTGGCTTTCTTGTGCCATGAGTATCCCCAAACATGTTTGCTTGTGCATATAAGTATTTTTCTTACGTGTAACTAAGAAAGTTGCTTAGACTTTACTGTAAAAATACTTATTTTCTGCTTTGACCAATGACTGGCTTTAGTCCGCTGCTAAAATTTGATAACGTTATAATGCCATTTGATCCTTTCCCGCTTCTTGCTTGAGGAAAAAACTATAAAATACTAAAGATTGCAACTCAACCTTATGGTAACTGCCAGCAAGTTCCTTTCATCTGGAATCTCTTTCGTCTCAACATACTGATCAATTTTATCATTTCATCTGTTTTACAGGCAGATTTTACTGGCATCAGAAATTATGGTCTTGTTGGGGATACTCCTCAGCTTTCACATATTTATCCCATACTCCGTGCCACAATACGTCTGCTCAGGGCTCATAATGTTCGTATCGGCTGAAGTATTGGAAGGTAACCTCCTATATTCTGTAACTGAGACTTGCATGTTTATACACTATATAGAAGTATCGATGGAAGCAATAGCTCTGCTAGTGTTGAAGAGATGTCTCTTAAGGAAATACACAGATATTTGTGCGTATAGATAATTTTGTGGATTGATTCTTTTGGTTCTGGAATTGCTCATGAATTTTTGGCTCAAACATTAGTTCACAATCTTAGTGTAGGTCCACTTACTTCTATAGAGTACTGTTGCTCAATCTTCATGTACAAAACAACTATTTTGATTATTGAGCAAGAAGAATACGATAATCTGTTGCATTATGAGTGGCTAGCAGTTTCTGGGTTGGTAGGATTATTAAGACACATGTTTGTAGACTAGGTTGCCCTGATTGTACTACCTTTGACCTTAATGATTCATTTAGTGACTTTTTTATTTCTCGTTGAGTGATTGAACTGGTAAAGTATGTCATTTGCATAAGCTTGCAATCTATTTCACTTTGACTTCTGATAAAAGGGACTTTTACAAAAATTAGCAAAATTTTTCCACGTGAACAACAGTTGACCATAAGGTTGTAGTATTCATTCAAGGTTCGATTCTTGAAATTAATTATCTAAATACATTTATTTGGGCCGTGGGATTGGTTGTATAGTGTCTCAACAATTTTGATTTCACGATCTGATATTCTTATCATTCTGGGGGTTAGTTTGTCACTCGTCTCCCACAAGTAAAGTTTGGTTGTTAAATGATCTTACAAGCAAATTGATTCATGAATTTGATATGAAAAACTGACAAAAATTGTGATTGACACTGATCTGATCTGTATGTCGTTTTGATTTCATGAAGTAATCTTTTTTCATTCCAGGAGTCAATTTGTCACTCCTATCCCAAGTAATGTCGTCCACGCTCTCTCATGGGACGTACAATGGTGGGCTTCTGTCCACTGAAGCTGGTACACTTGCTCGAGTGATTGCAGACGGAACAATCACCCTAGCTGGGTACCTGGGGCAGAGCAAGCTCTTGAATGCCACCCTTCTTCCATCCCTCCTGATTTGTGTCGCGACTATCATCGCCACCTGCTGCACTTACAATTCTCTCTACTGATTCCGACTCTAATCTTAGACAATGTCCTAAACTTCAAACTCATCGGCAATTCTCGTAGATTTATCCCGTCTCGTATGTGAATGCTTTAAATTGCATAGGCAATACTGTATTCTTCTCATAGGTCCCAATATATTTCAAGCTCTTCAATGATACAGGCACAGCATTATTACTTCCAACATATCAACTTTCTTGGAGTTCGTTTTGTAATTGGATTGAAGTGTGGATATTGTTATATATTTTGGCCTCAAAAGCTTATGTTGCAGATACGATGGTCGATTTGTAAATCTATGTTGGACTGTCCATGGTGGTGCGGCGGGCTTGAATTTGGGACAGCCGAGGCACAGGCTACGGCTGGCCGGAACTAGAGACCATGCTTTGGGATGCGGGCTTTATGTTTGATTTGAAAATGAAGAAGAAGAGCGCTGGAACAATTTGAATCATTGCTGAGATTGTTAAGTCGAAAAATGTGACATTCTATGTGATAAGCTTAGTCACTGCTTGACACACATTCTCTGAAAATGCATTTTTTAAATCTCATTTTTAACTACACATTTTTCAATAAAATAATTTTTTATCACACTTCAATAACTTTTCTTTACTTTTTAACCACATATTTCCCATCATATCACTTTTAAAAATATATTATTTCCTCAATAATATCCATCAAACACACGATTAGTACATCAATACTCTACTCTTTCAAATTTTTTAAAAAAAGTATTTCTGTATAGTCGACGTCGATAATCTTTGACTATAGCAAGGTATCGTGCTATCACCACCTAAATAGGCAATGATAATCATATTAGAATTATACCGATTAGTCATATCTAGTTGCGTACAATTAATGTATTGAATACGTCCCTCAAAATCCAACCTGGATGAATTTATGGTCTTGTTGGGTCCCAAAATTAAATAAATACAATTCAACTCTAGTAGTTGAACGTCACTAATTTCCACTTCAGTCCACATGATTGCCAGCAGATTCAATTAAAATTGTTGAAAAAATGCAAAAAATAATAATTTGTGGGTTTGAAAATCCAGCCGATGTTACTTGAGGTAGGAGGTATAATAGGAATTATGAGTTCAAAATCTAAAACTACAAGTGAAAGCAATAAAAGAAAAAGAGTGATGACGGAGAATATAAGAATTTTGATATGAAGGAATTACTTCTTCAGTTTCACGAAGATAGGCTTACTTTTATTTTCACACAAATTAAAAAAAAAGTAATTAATATATTTGAAATTTAACTTTTTTTTAAATATCTATCTATTATACCCCTAAAATAAATAATTGTTTAGATAGGAATAACTCATATTTGTTAATAAAAATGCACATTAAATAGGGGTATATTAAACAGCTAAAAAATTAACTATACTATCAAAAAGGAATGTGACATATAATTTGAGAAAAAGGAAAATAAGTATCTCTTTATGAGACGGAGAGAGTATAAAACATTAAATAGTATTAAAGAAAAATAAAATTCAAAATAACAGACGAACTTTCAAAGTCCAAACACGCAAACATCAAACAGACACATACATATGTTGAAAATATAAACAAATGATTACAATAATAAATCCAAACACGTAACATCAAACAGAAATACACATATTAATGCACAATTAGCGTTGAAAATATAAACATATTACTACAAAAATAAATGAATGCTTATTCTTGGTGTCGACATTCGACAACCTAATTTTTGTTTCTTTGCTCACTCCATCTCTAAATTATTTATTTATACATATCGACCACTTAAAAGTTTTTTTTCTACTTACCCTATTTCTATCTCATTTATTGCTACATCTCTCGTGAAAAACATTCAAAGTAGGTTAAATATATTCACATTACAGTTTTTAATAGCTAGACTACATTTAATTCCGTGAAAAGTTCATAACCTTTACAGATTATCACATTTATGTCACAAACTTTATTCAACGAGTCTTTTTCTTAATTGACATAAATTGTTACTAATTAAGGTGTCTCTACCAAATTTTCTTTAAGATAGAGTTTAAAAACTTATTTTGCATTGTATTTTTAAATAAGCAAAACAAATAATAATTCAAAAATGCGATTAAATATTTGGCCTTCATTTTAAAGCACGTTAACAATATTTTTGGATAAAAATCATGTTTAGAGATAAGATTTTCTGATCAATGAAACGTTAAAAATAAGAATGTGAAGAAGAAAAAAGTTAAGATATAAGTGTGATAATGAATGAAGGTTAATGTATGTAATTAAAATGTAATTAGATTATAAGCAACTATAATCAATGTTCCATAAATAAGATCGGAAAGGCAACTTAGACTATTAAGGCCATGTTTGCTATATATTAAAATCAGATTTTAATCTAAGTCAAAGTCAAACAATTAATATTAACCACATTTTTCATGGGTCCCACAGCTTTTCAACCACACATTTCAAAAACTTCTATCACAATCTACTAAAAATCTAATTTTAATCCCCACCAAATGCCCTCTAAATAAGAATCTTAGGAAACCGACTAGATTATGTGTATATGAAAAAACAGAAAGAAACTTGATAAAGTGGTCGATTCTGGATAAATGAAACACGGGTTCACTAGATTTCTTAATTACATTTTTTTGAAGGAATAAGAAATTTATTTTGCCAAGGAGAGAAACTCCAGTCTAGATGGGACAGTCAACGGACACTCATGTCAATGATTAATTTTACTTATAATCAGTCATTGCAGTAATCATTACATGTGACAGCTTTTTATTCGATACATTAATTTTTTACAATTCTATTGTCTCAAATAACGAGCTAATAATCCGTCAATTTTCTTGACAAGGCTTGTTTCATATCCTTAAATTCGGACAACTTTAGCCTCATATCACAACTTTTGCATTTTCTTGAATTACTTCTGTTTTTCAGACACGTTTACATCACTTATGCACGTCGTGTTCATCGCCCGCCTAAAAACCCCAGAAATAATCTTTTTGCTGTCAAAATTTATAGACGTCTGAATCGTTGGCCCCTTCAAGAATCTTCTATATAAGATTAAGTTGAATTAGCCATTTTCTTGCAGGATTTAATTAAAAGTTTTTGTATTGCATAAAAAAAAAGTGCTTTTTTGCAGATTATAAGTGCATGAGGATTATGAGAAAAATGATGGGTTTTGGGCTCTGCAGATTGTTTACTGCTGCAATTCTCCTGTTTCATGGCATCTGTACATCTGAAAAAGGTACCAAATTAATTATTTTTCCTGGCTTTTTTTTTCTTATTTCAAATGCAGTTTCTTCTTTCAGTTTCTGCATTTTTGTTGGCTAATTACCTTCCGCTCATAGCATGCAAATTATACTAAAATTTTGATTATATGTAAGAAGCCCTATAATCCGATATTTCGTTGTGTTTATCCATTTTTTGCATTTCTCTTACATACTTTCTTAATTGAAGTGCTTGTCCAGAAAATCTTAAAAAGTTCAAGTCAATATACAGTTCATTCGATTCACAACTTTTATCATAATTTGTTAAAACTTTTATTAGCTTTGTGGAAAGTCCCTAGTCGACTTTATGAATAATCCTTCAGTGTCATTCTTTTGTGTTCATTACTTGATATATTGAGAGAAAAATGCATGAATTAGCATAATTTATCTAAAAGTTTAAACTCTTAAGTGATCGTAAATCATTATTAGTTCACCCTTGAAAATAATCTTACTTTACCATCAAATTTGACTTTGAATTATTCCGCATAAATCAAATTTCCTCATTATATAGGTCCATATTTATGAATTATGACACACCTCTTCTGCCATGTTATTTAAAAAGTTATTTTTAAATTAAAAAGCCACTTTTAAGTATTTTTGGATGATAACCTGAAAATGTTTTGTCCCGTTACAAATCTTTTAGTGGGAGTTGACATTTTCTAAAAGTTATTTTATAACAAATGAGTCTTAAATATTTTTCGAACAAAAAAATTGTTTTTATTTCAATAAATACATTCAGAAAGTACATTCGAAATAGTGCAAAAAAAAATTCAGGCTTCAAATTTATTGAGAATAAAACTAATTTCAATGTTTCCTCTTGTCTACAGCACCAAACTACACTTTCATGCACGAAGCAACCTCAGCTCCAGAAGTGTCCTATTATGACTACATTATAGTTGGTGGAGGTACCGCCGGCTGCCCATTGGCCGCCACTCTCTCGCAAAACTCCACCGTACTCCTCCTCGAACGAGGCGGCTCTCCATACGGCAACCCTAACATCACCAACCTAGATGCATTTGGTGAATCCCTTTCTGACCTCTCTCCATCATCTCCTTCTCAACGCTTCATCTCCGAGGATGGCGTGATAAACGCCCGAGCCCGGGTGTTAGGAGGCGGAAGCTGCCTGAATGCTGGGTTTTACACACGCGCCTCCCCACTGTACGTGGATGACGCCGGCTGGGATGGGCTGCTGGTGAATGAATCCTATAGGTGGGTGGAAAAGAAAGTGGCATTTGAGCCTACCGTGAGACAGTGGCAATCTGCTGTAAGAAATGGATTGTTGGAAGTTGGTGTCACTCCTTACAATGGATTTACATATGATCATCTGATTGGTACAAAGGTTGGTGGAACAATTTTTGATGTTGAAGGGCGTAGACACACTGCAGCTGATCTTCTTGAATATGCAAACCCTAATGGACTCACTGTCTTATTACATGCTTCTGTTCATAAAATCATGTTCAGGATCAATGGTGAGTATTAATCCTCCGTTAGTTTAGATAAAAATCAGATTTTTAGTATATTTTCATAAAAGATGATGAAATGTGTGGCTGAAAAGTTGACAAAACTTGAGGGTTCTATGAAATATGTAATTGAAATAAACTTGAGGAAAAATAAGTTTAAGAAAATGAAGGTCAAACTGGGGTAACGTTTGATAAACAGTACTGAACATAATTCACGAGTATATTCTAGTAATTTTCTTTTCGTCTTATCAAACATGTGAGTAGTGTTCACTCTTGATTGATTGAAATTCGTGATCATCAACGGGATATGCTCTTGTGAACCTATATATATTGTGAGTTTACATTACTTACGAGCTTGATAGGGAATATATAAGTTGAAATTTTGTTCAGTATACTGTTTAATCTAGTATAGTACTACATGCCAAAAACATGCACTTCAAGTTTCGATCAAACATGAATGGAATGCTAATGACTGGTCTAACTACACAGGAAAAGAGAGGCCAACAGCTCAAGGAGTGGTCTTTAGAGATGCATCAGGAATTAAGCACAGAGCATATTTGAAGAATGGGCCAAAGAATGAGATTATTGTATCATCTGGGGCACTTGGAAGCCCACAACTTTTAATGTTGAGTGGTATAGGCCCAAAAGAGCACCTCGAGGCCCATAAAATTTCAGTTGTTTTGGACCTGCCCTTGGTGGGCCAAGGAATGTCAGATAACCCAATGAATGCAATATTTGTACCATCTCCAAATCCCGTTGAGGTGTCCCTCATTGAGGTTGTTGGGATCACGAGATATGGAAGCTACATCGAAGCCGCTAGCGGGAAGAATTTTAATAGCATCTCTCCTCAGAGAGACTTTGGGATGTTCTCTCCCAAGGTAACCCGCTTACTCCCTTATGTCATCATTTATTAAAATGCTTTTCAGTATCGCAGTCGAATAGTATCAAGGGCTTAAGTTTTTTAGGTGTTTGTTGGCCCAATGTTACGCCCAACTCTGTAGATACAGTCATTGTTGGGCCTAGCCAGACCCATAAACTTCATGCATTGATTTCTTCTTTTTCTCGAGACTAGTTAGTAAATACTCAGCCCATACTCGGTAGTTCAACAACATAAACAAAAGAGATACTTATATCAACGTATCACACTCAAGATCGTACATTTGGTATGCTAAACTAGAGAATAAGCAGTTGGGCTTGGAACTAAAGTCCTTTGGCCTCTAAGCGAAATATGTCTAGACCACGCGACTAGATTGTACTGCCACCATAACATGGGATCGATATTTGTATTTCAATCGAGTCTAGTCTTGTCAAACATATTATTTAAATGAATCTAAGAATTCATTTGAAACTTTTGTCAAAAACCAACCATGCATAATAATTTTAAAGTTTCTTCTTTCATGCATAGGGAAATATTGATGTCTAATTCTTTGAACCATAATTTACAGATTGGGCAATTATCAACAGTTCCACCAAAGCAAAGAACCCCAGAAGCTCTAGCCAAAGCCATTGATGCAATGCAACAACTTGAGTCAGCAGCATTTAGAGGTGGATTCATCTTAGAAAAAATCATTGGCCCAGTCTCCACAGGCAATTTACTCCTCAGAAACAAGAACCCTAATGACAATCCATCAGTCACATTCAATTACTTCAAAGAACCACAAGATTTGCAAAGATGTGTAGATGGGCTCAAAATAATTGAAAATGTGATTGAATCAAAGTCATTTTCTCAGTTCAGATATGATTATCTTTCACTGCCTGTTCTTCTTAACATGACAGCCAATGCACCTGTGAATTTGCTTCCCAAACATGCCAACGCTTCAATTTCATTGGAGCAGTTTTGTAAGGATACTGTGATGACTATATGGCATTATCATGGTGGGTGTCAAGTTGGGAGAGTGGTTGATACAGATTATAGGGTTCTTGGAGTGGATGCTTTGAGGGTTATTGATGGATCCACCTTTAATTACTCTCCTGGAACAAATCCTCAAGCTACTGTTATGATGCTCGCAAGGTAATGTGAGTTAATACGTACACTGCATGTTTAGTATGCAATACTACACGATACCATATTCGCGACAACGGGTGATAACTGAATTTCAATTGCTACCTTAATCTTGTCTACCATACCTCACCAAACAAGCTAATAAGGCACTATGTGGTATGCACGACTCCATTTACAAGATTGTAATTCTTTCTTTCTTATCACTTTTTGAGAGAGCTATAAATGTTGCTAAAAAATCTAAGTTAAAGTCACTAATTAATTTACACCGTACATACAATTACTACCTACTTTTTTATCACTCATTTAGTGGACCCAACCCATTACTTTTTTTTTATCAAATCAGCTTTTTAACTCTCCCAAACAAGCACTTGATCATATCAATATGCTTTATGTAATAAGCCAATAGGGTATTGTTTGGTACGTCGCAAGACAATAACAAACATATTTTAACCTTTTTTTTCTTCGTTAATCACAACTAACCCTACTCAGTCTAGTATGGGAATCCTATACGGTACCTTTTTTTTTCTTTTAGTTTAAACTATGTGTAAAATTCCTTTGTGTTTCAATCTTTGTTACCATTTTTTTTTTGGCAGGTATATGGGAGTAAAGATATTGAAGGGGAGACTTGAAGGTCAATAAAGAAATTGAGAGTTTTTTTTTTCTATATTTTTAAGGTGGAGCAATATTGTCATGAAGTAAATTGTCAAGAAATTGGTTGTAAAGCAATTTCTTAGAATTATTGTCTATTTTTGAACAAATAACAAAGGACATTTTTATTAGTTTTTATTTGTGTCAATTTCTTTTTTCCATTAAAGTCTTCTAGTAATATTCGAAACCATTGTTGAAGAGTAAATTTATTAAAGAATTGTAATTTATAAATAATTATAAAAAGGAGCATTAGTATAATTGTTGAGATGGCCGAGTTGGTCTAAGGCGCCAGATTAAGGTTCTGGTCCGAAAGGGCGTGGGTTCAAATCCCACTCTCAACAGTCATATCCCATTTTTGTCTCTTTTGCTTTTGGTATCAACTCTTGCCTGTGCTTAAAAAAGTTTTACTTATAATTAAATTAGTTCAAGAACAATTTATTTATTTGCATGAGCTAAAAAATAAAGTCACTTACATTCCTCAATCGATTTACCATATAATTGAAACTGTTGGGCTATGCAACAGAAACACTTTGTCAAAAGTTCAAAATAATATTGGGTTGACAAAAATACATATTTGAACATGTATATAAGTAGATATGAATGTATGTGTCTACATGCACTACATTTTGAAATGGTTCGAGTGAGGGACAAAGAAGACACACAAAATCTAATTCACGTTCTTATACAGAAACGAAAAGTAGAGAAACGAATTGGAATTCGAGACCATACAATACATTCCGACCAAATCTACCACTTATCTAGACGTTAGTTTCCATTAGCTTACTGAACTTTGAATTAAAAGCTATGTAGCATTTACATCAAGAAAATTGCAATATTAGTCCTCAATCTATTGATGAAATTTCAATATCATCCCCAACTTTTGTTTTTCCAGTTCCCAAAATATAGCACAAGTTCTCTATCTCTTGCGTTTGGACTTTAAAGAAGAAGCAGTCTGTGAATTGCTGTGCCAGTTCCTCTTCCTTTGGTTTATGAACCAATTGTTTATTTGTTTGAGCTGCAACCCTGTTTGCTCTACAAGCTTTGCCTTGTCATCTTCCTGCCAATTTTATAAAATTGAATATGGGAGCTTAGAAAGAAGAAAAAGTTAGTTATTTCGAAAATGACTTTTACTTTACTGTCAAAATAGCATTCTACTTATAAGTAAACATTCTAAGGTTTTGTGAAGCTTAACCTTTTAAGTTGGTCAAATATATTTTTTTATCAACACGTTTCGTAAGACCTACAACTTAGTACACACTTAGCATTTGTTTGGCCCCAATTAAATTATAATTCATTTTTCTCTTTTCTTATCAACTACACAATCTTTAATAAAATAATGCTACACGTAAACTCAAAACCTTTCTATCGTTTTTAACCACGTATTCTCCAAAAAATTACTATTTTAAAATCAAATTCTCATTCTAATAAGAGAATAATTGGGGTCAAACAGGTGCTTATTATTATTCACACAATTTAGAGGATTCATAACTTATAAGCACTTAAAAACAGTTCTCTAAAAGGAATTATGTTAGTGGTATATCAAAAGATGTACCTAAGGGGTTACACCCTCCTCACATGGGGTGAGACCCACTTGTATAAAATATTTTGAACTGGACCACTAAAATTTTGTGTAGCCCAAATTAAACCACCACGAGTATTCGTGTTTTCACATTCATGAGATTAAGATATTACATAAGATTAGACAACACAAAAATTAATTAGTGTACTTTTTTCCTTAATTTTGTCAAATTCTATCCAATTTGATGTATTAAACGAGGTCGATAAATAAGGGACTTACAGTTGGATAAGGCCACTTTGAGTGTTGCTGCCACCAGTCCTTGAGCACTGTAGTTGTGTCACCTGGTAATTTTCCTGCCCTTCTTTTTCTTAATATTTCTTCCCTAACATCTTCGATTTTCGACTTAAATCCCTATAAATGCACATTCGATAATGATTTTAGATTTTTAGACGAGAAGATTCAACAATGAATGAAAATTTTGCACATTATTGGACATGTTCTTGTTAAAATTTTAGAAGAAATTCACCTGTTTAAGTTCAATTTTGAGTTCTTGTCGAACTCTTTCCATCAGAGACCTCTCTGATTCTGTTGGAATCAACGGTCCAAAACCCATCAAATCATGTCCATCAGCTCCTCCTGATTGATCTAATGAGAAATCCATTTGGAGCTCATCCTCATCATCCGACATGGTTGCGCCGGTTCCTTCATCTAATGTTGTTCCTGTAACGTACTCGACAATATTAAATAACAAAAATAATTACGATTTCTTCACAATACTATCCTATATATCTAACATTATAGACCAAATATGACATATGCTTTTCTTTTAGTTCATTTTGATCTAAACTTTTAGGTTTACCCCTAGTTTATATGTTACAACATAAAAGCCATTCACCTTCGATATATGACAATCTATTTACTCTAAAATGTTTACAAAAAATACACTGTAATCTAGATACCGAATACTTAAAATCGTATCAAAGCAACCGTACATGAAAGTATGCATTGATATTTCCTTTAAATGAAAATACAGTATGAACGACAAATTTTTTTGGTACTCTAGTCCAATATATTGACAATCAAGAAACATATTATCGGCAAACTTTTAGTAAGTATTATAGTCGATGAAAGTCACCAATATAAGTGTTGTTTTTTTTTTTTTTGGTGACATGCCTATTCAAACTTTCTTGGCTTGTTCAATGAGCATTCAAGTTGTTAGTAACATACTATTTTTTTGGTTTGTTGCCACTTATGGTTCTCCTAACTATGGAAAACTAGTCCTTCCGGTGGGCCCCACCTTACCGACCTCTTGTTATAAGGTCACACAAGCCTCCAAAAGCCCAAAATTACTTTCTTATCCTCCTGCCTACCAATGGAATTACCAAATTATCCCAACCCTAGTAGAGCATATATATCATCTTGATCAAATCTTGATTAATCATATTTAAGATTTATCATTGCATATATTATGTATATCTATATATGTTCTCATATAGTAAAAAATGAAAGAAAATTACTAATTGGTAACCACATTTTCTTTTTCGTAGGACTTTATTCGATGTAGGTCTCAACCACCGAGGGCAATTGGAAATAATTTTCAATCAGCAATAGACATGCATTGCACCGAACCTACCTAGTCGCGTCATTGCCCTCGAGCGCAATATAATATTTTGATAATTATGTATATATATTCCATAAAAGAAATTAAATAATAAATAAATACCTGTCAAAATTTGTAAATTGTGCTCAATTTCACGGCAAGCCATTACAGCCTCAACAGCATGGATTCTGACATGTTGCTGCAGCTCTTCTCTAAATGAACACAATACTAACAAGTACTGTGTCTGTTTCTTACATAAATATACATAAACATCAATTTCATATTAATTAACATTAAACAAACTAACTAAAAAAGAGGGACCATGAAACATTTTGAAAATTAGGATTTAATTAACCTTCATAGTGAGTTTTAAGCTTTTCTTGAAAAAAATTAACGACCCATAATTTGTTGGTTAGCAACTAAAATTCCGTCGGTAATCACCTACGATATCGACTAAAAGTAACAACCCATTGTTGTCACGATTTTTTGTAGTGATTTTGTTCAATAATATTAGGAATGTTTTTTAAATGGCATAACACATCAAGTTAAATGTTTCGTGTCCTAATTTTTTTTTTTTTTCTTAAAAGTATAATCGTGTCTTGTCGCGTTTCCTAGTTCCACCCATCCTATGATCCAAACCAAAAAGAATTCAAAATGAAGAATTAAAAAAAAAAAACCAATAATAGAAAAAGAGACAAGAATTTGAAGAAAAAACCTACCATGAAATTGTCAAGTTCTTGCCTTTGATGTATAGATAGAGACTGAGAAACATTATACTGAGCATAAGACCTTAACAGATTTTGAGACTGAGAGAGTTGAGAATCAATAAGTGGCAACTGATCAATCGGTGTCGCCACCCTTAAACACGCTACATGGGCGGAGAGCAGCTGCTCGTACAGCGGATGGCTGGCGATCTCCGCCTTGAGCTGGTGGTTCTGCTCGTCGACGCCACCAGAACCCATGATGGTTATGCCTTGTTCTTGCATATTGGCACCAAAACAAACTGCTTTAACTATTCACCTTTTACTTTAAACGGTATTACAGTAAAGTGGGGTTCAAGATTTCAGGACCACTTTAAGATATTATAATTATATATATATATATATTTGGGATCTGTGATGACACAACTTTCTGTATATGGGCTGGAGAATTGCAGAGCTTAACATACACAGAGAAAAAGAGAAAGGCTAGAGAGAGGAAAGATTTTATTTTCTTTCTTTATTTGGATTACTTCAGAATGCACAGAGGAGGGAGAGAGGGAGGGAGAAAAAGAGCCATGGAATCATTGCCGAAAGAGGGACAAAGAGGGGAGAGAGATACATACATACATACATATATAGATGTATATACATGCAGAGATATGATTTATTAGGCACCATTGTTTAACTTATCCCAAGTAAGACGATACGACACTTCAATGAATTGGTCGATAAGTTTATGACGGGTCTCGTGAACTAAATTTGATTTGTTAAATTCAATGGTGCTAAGTAGATCTATGGACACATTTAAATAAAAAAAAAATGGTAGAATTTTTATGGGTTTTTAATTTTCTATTGTGATTGTTTGATCAATAAACTTTTTAAATGAATCGAAATGTGTAACCATAGTTTTGGGTAAGGTTAGGTGACATTTATTATTGGTCTTTCATAATAAACTTAAACTGCATGTAGTTGTTTTTAATAAATGGTGAGTTCATATATAGTTGAGTAGGACCTTACATATGTTAGAAAATTTTTAATTGTAAATTGGATTATTGCCAATTGACGTCTAACAAAATCATAACATCTTATACAAATCATGAGGTATAATGCATGTTAATACATAAAGTCATATGTCTCGATTACCTTGAATCCTCTATCTGTAGGTGAAGTATGCTCGATTTTTACTGGAGGCTGGACCACTTTGGGAGCTTTAAGGCAAGCACCCGGACAAGTAAAAAACGAACGATCCAACTTAGGTCCTTGATTGTTGATTTTAGCAGTGGAACGATTGGGGCTCCATCTAGGGTTTCATAATCAAGTTGTATACCTAGTATTTTTAATTATACTACCATAACAAATACATGATGGTCAATTGTTTGAAATGAAGAAAAATAATTCTTTAAAACCAATCATTTCAAATTCTTTGAGATAAAGTGTGTATAATTTTTTTTGTATATATAATTTGTTGTTATACTTCAATTATTTCAAGCATTTCCAAGTATTTTGTAGTTTAAGAAAATTGGTAGATGTTGAGCTGTCACTATTATGCTTCCTTGGCTAAGAATTAGCACTGTGTTTGCTAGTCTAGCAATGACTACCTACCTAACGGCTACCATATACATATATGATTATTTCTAAGATTAATGAGCATTTTATAATTTGATTATGCTTAAAATTAATGACTAAGTCGGGAATATTTTTAGAAAATTACTTCTTTTCATTCTTATTTTTCAATCACATATTTTTTTTAAAAAAAAAATCATTTTTTTCACCTTTTTTTTTTTCCGTAACATCTACATATTTTACTTAAAATATTACTTTCAATGAATTTCTCCCATACAAGGGCTAAGTGTGTGACTTATTTTTTTAATTTGGGTCCACCTATATTCAAAATATGCCACATATTCGGATTTTATTTTTTAGCACAACACATCCCAAATATGCTACATAATCAAAGGAAGAGAATTGGCAATAGGGGTGGACAAATTTACAGTCGGCCGGTTATTTGGTTATGCTTAAGTTTTAAATTATACCGTGCCCGTTTGACATAGTTTTTACTTTTATTTTTTACTTCTTGTATCTTATGAAAGAAACTATCTTAATTTTTGTTTGAAAACTATTTTTTTAAAAAGCATTTTATTCCACAAATTCTTTTAGGTGAAGTCACGTTAAGCCAACTTCCTCTAAAAGCTCTCCTGAATAGAAGAAATACTTTCGTAAAATTAGTCAAATGGGTCCAAAAGTTGCTTATGACTTTTTAAAAACAACGCCAAGCGAGCTCTTAACTGAATTGGCATGAAAAAAATTATCAATTTGAAACGATTGGTATTGGGTTATAGAGATATTTGATTGATCTTGCTAAAATTCTCACAATGGGGTTTTCAAAAATGCAACGACTTGTTAACATCAAGAATCAAAATAGATTTTCTAATTGTGAAACCCAAACAAAATCATACCGTTCAATTCTATTTCGTTGTATAATCACATTTGGAACCAACGATTTCATTTATTTCCCGTTTGGTTTTGTTAGGTAGATGGAAAAGGATATTCATCAAAACCAACAATAAACAACAGTCCATATGACAATGGGGCCACTGTCATGTAAAACACGACTAATGAATACCATTACCTTTTACATATATTAAAAAAAAAAAGAATAAGAATAGTAAACATTTTCTTAGTATTGTGGAATTTGTTATGTGGAAATGTTGTTGCTTGTGAACAAAGTAAGAATAATTTCTTAAAGAGATGATTAGGTAGCAACCAGAAGTTTGATAAAGTTAAAAAAATAGTGTTAATTATGTCAAAATCATAGTAGGTGAAACTCATTGTAAATGTGAACAAATGTAAATTTTATACACGCACATAATGATTTTCACATTTAGGACTTCAAATGTGGTACTTCGTCATTTTCATTTCTTTAGCAATAAATTTTGGAATTCATAGTAAATGGACATAAATTTATTTATTTCACTGTATACTTACTCAACCTTGTCGTGTCTCTAAACTCTTCAATTTAGTTAAGAGAAGATTGAATAGTTAATTTATGTCACGCTTCTTCATTTATACATTCATGATCATAATATGTAATTGAATTTCGTTTCTTGAAACACTATAATACCTAACGTGTCTCGTAAGCACGCGTTTGGCAACTTCATATTGAGAATTCAAGAAATATTCATATTAACAATTGTTTTATCTAAACATCGAAGAAATTCAAGAATTTTTTTTTTTTTCTAAATTTTGAGATATTAGGATATTTTATTAATAATTTTGATCTAGTGTAGGGTCATTGTCATAGCATTAAGAGTTGATATATTTTTAAGGTCTAAACAAGGGATAAGAGTGGTCCCAAGCTAAATACCGAAAGGGCAGAAAACTTTAATCAGAGAAACTTCATAGAAAGTCGAAGTCTACAAGAATTGTCATTTTCATCATTACACTTCATTTCATTTTGGCACTCCCCTACTCGTGGACACCACAAAATCAACATTATTGAAACATCTCGGTAAGTTTCATCGTCACCAATTTATTAAAATTATCAACGAGTTAAGACCTTCAATAGAAACATGCACACAGATCAAAATAAGCTAAAATTTATGAAGGAATACAGCAAATTTTAAAGTTTATACCTTCGAGAGGAGTCGACGAGGCAGCTATCACCCCCTCGAAAATCTTACAATTAACGAGATATTCCCCGACTAAGCGTATAGAGCAGAGTGTCCAAAAATTTTGGTCCGCATCGTCAACAGGTTTTCACTAGTGTGTATATATATGTAATATGCATCCAGTTCCTTTTCAAAGGCAAGTGAGAACAACATAATCATGAAACCGTAGACAAACAGAGAATTAGTTCACTGCCAAATGACTAAACTGAGAAACATCGACAAATGGAAAGAAACAGGTCTATATTGTAGAGCCCAAAACTGAAGTTTTATTAATATGTACAGCAAGCAGGATTAGAGTATTACTCGAATGGATATTACAAGTCATTAGAAACCATCATACATTTATCGTAATCACATCACATTACACTTGTCTTTCGATGGTTTCGGGTCCTGTTTAGAGGACGAAGATTTATATTTGGTGCTACTCGGAACCTGCAAAAAAACAAAAAATTGGGATCAGTTGATGATTCCACTAACTAGTAGTATTCCCATCATCTGCAGTATAAACATTTAGTACATGTTTGGCTACACTCGCTAAATTTCAAACTGCTTTTAATCCACATGTACTACCCATTTATTTATCACTCATATCTATTTATGAACACATGAACACAATTGTTTATAAACACTTGCCAAACATATGCATAACAATCATAAGAACAATCTCTTCCTCTCCGTACTAACTCAACTTAACCTTCACACCATGTTTGGTAAGCAAATACAGGAAGGGGCTGGACAGTACTAAAAACAAGATTTAGCTTCTTTTTCTTATTCCCCTGTTTGGGCTCCATTTTAATTAAGAATTTGAGGAAAAATATGTTTTGGAATAGTGATTTTTTTGGAGAATGTGTGGTTATAAAATAAGAAAAATTTGGGTTTACTTGTAATATTATTTTATGGGAGGATGGGTGGTTGAAAAGATGAGAGAGAAATGTATTTTGAAATTAATGGAGCCCAAACAGGGGCTTAGTAGTGTACAATTCTGTCCATCAATGTGTTTCAAACATGTGCATTTGTCAATATAACTTGACTTGTCAAACCCAAACAAAAATTGTAACACAGCACAAACAGATACGAAACCTACAGGGGGACCAGTGATCAGCCTTGAACCACCAGTGATGGCAGGTTGCTGTGCATTACGCTGCTCTTGCTGTTGCTGTTGCTGTTGCTGAGAACTATGCTGTGGTTGCTGTTGCTCAAATTCCTGTTGTTGAAGAGCCATTGCTAATTGCAAATCAGAACTGTCAAAAAAAACAGTATCAAAGTTACTCAGAAGGCATTGCTCATCATATGATGTTAATTATGAGGAAATTATGGACGAGACTGAATGAAATGTTAATTTTAGCAAAAAATAAAATAAATATTACACTGAAAAAAAGAAGTTGAAATAAAATTCCTTCGGATGAGGTTGCTCTAAAATATTTTTTTTAACAAAGACAATCAACAAGCTGAGTAGACAAATTTGTTGCAAACAACAAATTAAATAGATCTCAATGAAAAGCTGACATTCGAAAACATATACTTCCTTTGAGGGAACAGAAAGTAAAAATATTGTTCTGCATGTCAAGTACATGATGAATCTGACTGTATCATTGAAAGTAAAAGTAGCTCATAGATTCATTCCAATCAAAATCATACTAAAAAATATATGTAACAACAGATTTAATAAATCAGCTTCTGGAAATTGGATGTGGTAATGAAGACAATGGGACAAATGCGAAGGGGAGGAAGAAGAAATAATCATCAGAATGAAATCATGCTGTGTTATCATCTAATTATTTGACAATGATGAATCAATCAGGCTTTAGAGAAATTGAACAATTACTTGAAAGTCAAATTTTCTTGAGAACCACCATCAATGCTAGGCCAATAGTCCTGCAAAACCAAATTTAGTTAGGTTATACTTGGTTTTTTCAAAATACCAACATATTTGGAGTCCTTAGAAGTTACATACTGCAGAACTTTCAATGGCATTCTGTTCATGCCATGTGCTGTTCGAATGATCTTCCACTTTGAATTCCTTAAAGTTGCCGGTCATGTACAAGGTGTCCCCATTCACCTAATCATCAAATAAAAATCAACCAGATGAAGTTAGAAAGGAATATTTAGGAGATCTCTTTCCCAAAATAAATAAATAAATAAATTCTAGGAAGGGAAAAGGAGACACACACTTACTACAAAACTCATTATTATCATAGAGTATGTTGTAGAACTTTCCCATAATACAAAGCATGTAGGAAAAGAAAAGAAAGATTTCACTTTTTATGGAAGGAAACTTGCAGCACCTTGCTAGATGGCTCTGGATTAATTTATGGCAAAACAAAGAACTTGCTATTTCCTATATTAAAACAAGTAGTGTTTTTCTAACTAAGAGCTTTATTATACTGAAATAGAATTTATTAAAACTAAAATATTAAATTAGGCCTCCTAATCAATTAAATATGGGAAGATTTCACTGGAAATAACCCAACTTAGAGGCTTGTTTCATTTTGGTCACCCACCTATAATTTGTTTCAATTTCGTCACCAAGTTATATTTTGGTCCAGTTTGACCATTCCATCCCAAGTGGCAGACAAAATGTTTACACATGGACCATTGCTCAGCCAGTTCATCACACTCATCTTTCAAAACTTTATGTTCCATCTTTTAAGCAGACAGAATCTAAGCACATGGACTATTTCTCCATAGGAGGGTCAGTTCATCGAACTAGCTTTTAAAACGTAAAATCGCATTTTATGACGACTGTACGGATCAAATATTCATTCCAACTATAAAATGCTACTTTAACAAGACTGTCTATAGATCAATATTCATTCCAACAGCAACTAAGATCAATTGAAAAACAAAGTATGGTGCTTCCATGTTAAAATCTCACCTCATTCAGCTTTTCCCAGACCAGATCAGGCTGATTTATATATCCTTGATCGGTAGCAAGGATATATAATTGATCTTCATACTGCAAAGAAAAATATCACATGGTGATTAAAGAAACTGATGTCAAGAACCATAACAAGCACACTTAACAATCGAATGATTGATAATATAGCTCATAATTTATAAAAAATACACCAGGAAATTTTTTTCTGCGCAAAAATGGAACTGTGAATACTTGACTTCATATCTCTTCTAGTGCAAGGCTACTATTCAAGGGTTCAGTATCATTGCCATTTGTTGCTAAGTAGAGGACCAGCTTCATGTATAGCGGTAGAAATAACAACTAAACTTTCTATTATAATGAAGTTCCATAATTATATGTAAAATTCTATGTTCCTGTGCACATGTATGTTGAGATGCCATCAATTACTAAAAAATTGTATTTTAGGTCCCTTTTCATTCTTTGCATGACCAAAATGATACTCCAGTATAAGTCAATGTCTCTTTATGCAACATGACATATCAACAAGAGAAATTTCTTATAATAAAAGAAAAAGGAGGAAATGTAATCACTAATACATCAAACTAGCTATATTTATTAATCTCCTGAGGTTAATTATTACAGGTAGCACAGTCAGACGTCAGTCATAGACAAAATTCAGCAACTCATTTAGTTCTCAGCAGGGTAATTGGCAACAAAAAACAAGCATCGTTAACTAAGATAGAGCTATCTAGGCCGCACACCAACCTTAAACATTGTATTGAAATGATTATTTCTGAAAAAAACACACAACTCCCGTTCTTTCACTTTATCCTGTAAGCAAAATAAGCTGCCAAAAAAAAAAGGTCAGAATCTCCTTTTTCTACATACTAAGTCTTCTCAATCACATCATGTAGTAAAACCAAAAAAACAACATACCCATATATGGTCAACTGACTGGCACTGTTCCTCACAAAGTTTCTTATCAATTCCCCTAAAAAGAATAAAGAGAGGGAATCAAGTGTTTATGCTTATAATGGAGAAGAAAACCATAAGCAAAAAATCCTTTTATCTCTAAAATAAATAAATAAATAAAAAGAAAGAAAGACAGTATCATTTCCCAAGTAACATAAAACAATTGATCATCTAGCAAATTTTTTTCTCCATTTGTAGGCAGCTCTTTTACCTTGTTTTAAAGTCATTATATCCTTGCAAGTTTGGTCACCATCATTAATGCTGCTTTTATCCACTAGTCCCGAAAGAATTACTTCACCTTCATAGACAGGCTCCCGATTTTCATAAATTGTAGTTCCTGACTCCAATATGCACTCCTCGCCTTCATAGATGGGTTCACTGCCAATGCTCGAACTGAAGGTTTCAGGATCATCAGTCTTAGGATTTTGACCACTTGATGGATTCAAATCTACAGACGGAGTCAACAAATCAGAAGAATCTCTTGTATCACAACTATTATGATGATTTCTAGACACATCTGCATCAGATGTGGAAGTAAATTCATTTTGAACATGCTCATCCCTCGTGGATTTATATAAGACACTATCAACAGCATTCACAGGATCTTGGTCGGAAGACACAGGTTGCACATTTTCATTCTCAACATTCACATCAGAACTAGTTTTTTCAACTACATTTCTACAATTTTCTATGGATTCTTCAGAGGTCGGTAGGACACAGTTGCTCTGCATTAGAGTATCATCCCCTGTAACTGTTTCATCCAATTTTGCATCATTGTTCTGATAGCTCAAAGCATTGCTATCAACACATTTCAATGTTCCATGCTCAAGAGTACTCACAGTTTGATCAATAACCTTCTCTTCCACTGTTTCTGGACAAACTACCAATTCAGACTTTTTATTGCATGCACTTTCAGTATAATTCACAATCGAGTTGAATCCATCATTAAGCACATTATCAGCTGATGAATTAGGCATTGCAGCCTCCGACAATTTCAAGGCTATCAAAAGCTCCACTTCTTCTTCAACATCCCCCTTTCTTGCTCTTGAGTGAGGGGAGTCTGAACAGGCAGAATCATCAAAGGATCGACCTCTTGAAAGAGACGGTGAAGGTACTCCCAAAGCTGCAGTTGTTGCAGCAACAAAATCAACGGAATCGTCTACAAGATTCTGTTTATATTCACTCTTAATAGTTTGAGCTTCCAAAGAAACAAGCTCCCCCATGAGAGTATTATATGATTTTGACCCAATCACATCCGCAGTTTCATAATCCTGGTAAGCATGCATGATATGATAAGTACATAAAGAAAATGTGCAAGTCAACATGCATTCTGCAGACACAGAAAGATATTTTAACACAACTTGTTTGGACAGGTGAGGTGGAAAAATTCATACCTGCGGATCAACTATCCATCCATGATAAAGTGGAATGTCCAATAGATCAAATATTGCACACTCCCGCGTGAACTCAAAATCATCAATTCTGTGAAAAAATAGATATCATTTCATCAAAAATACAATTTATAGAGAGGTTCCCTACTAATTCACAATTATACTGCATAGTGCATGCCATAGAGATAAATCTTATGCATATATAAAAGGGCACTGTGCATCACGCAAGCAATACACTGCACTCGTAATCACATTATTTCCAGTATAAAATTACGAGAGTATTAAGAAAAAAAATAAAATAAAAGCTAATCTACCTTCTAAATTTTATATTTACATCAATGCCAGTAGTAAGTCTAGGAAGCAAATCAATTGCATCGGAGATATTCTGTTGCTGATTTTCAGCATATCCAGCATCTTTGTCCTGTAACCCAATTAAGTCAGTCAAAACTATGATGAAGATAAGCAAGGGAAATTACAATTCTCAATTATTAAATTGTTTTATGAACATGCTAAAAAGAAGCATAAACAAGATAGTGCAAAAGGCAGTTACATTGATGTTGCTGTTTGAATCAATTAACCGCTCAGCAATAAGTGAAAGCAATTTTTCCTGAGAAACCTCTGCAACGTCTGGACTCAAATTCAAGCTGTTCTTTAACAAAAAAATATTACCTATCACCAAATGCAACAAACGATGAGTAAACCAAAGGAAGAAGTCACTCAAACACAATAAAAATAACATCGTAGATATGATCAGACCATAAAAATTCCACATTTTTTACACCAAAATATTTGGCCGTGTGAAATACAAACTTTTGAAACAATTGCCAATCACTGGGCAAGCAATATTTCTCTAATTTGAGAAAGAAGAAAAATCAAAACATAACCACTAAATAAAACATTTTAAATAAACAACTGAACACAACTCAACCAAACCCCCTTTTCTATGGACAGATTAAACAAATCATGTACAATGACCCGTGACCACAGTGCAAGGATAGGATAAAAAAAATACACCTGGACAGAAAAAGAGTAATAACTAAAGTTAAAATCGTGCTCAGATATAAGTTCGAATTAGAACACCAAAACTTAAACAAAATTGTAGGACCACAAAACTCAATTGCTGACAACAGCAAATAGAATTTGAAATGATTAGCGAACAGTTAACATACTCTCCATCCGGAAAATAAAAATTCATTAAGCCACTGTTCATTTTTAATAACACATTTCATTGGACCTCAACTTTTATCCAATTTTGAACCACACATTTCACAGAGTTCACAGCTTATAATCTATAAATTCTGAACCCGAAGGGGTAATTCAAAGAGAACCAGATTGAGATAAAATGACCAATTTTTTTACCATGTGTTATACAATTCATAATTCCATTTCTAAAAATGCACATGCTTAATTGAAAATGATCTTCTTAAAAACTGAATTCAAAAGAGGCACAAAAAAATTTGAACTCATAGTAGTTATAGATATATGATATATGTATGGAAAACTCCCATGCTAGTAATCAATTGTCATGAATCATTTTAGTACGTGTTTATACTTCATTTTCATACAGAAGATCTATTCCTCCTTTTCTTCTACTATCACATACAACATCAAATCAGTTCATACTCTCACGTATAAAAGAAATAAATTAAAAACTAAGTGAAAGAATAAATTCCCCCGCAGAAGAAGGGAGCCGAATGTAATAACAATCCAATTCACGGCCAGATAATTTGCGAATAAATTAGCAAAATCCATCGTTTCAGTAGCAAAGTTGTTTTGTTTTCTTATTTCCAAATTGATCAAGTATTAGAAGCGAGCATGAACAGGGGGAGAAACATGTAGTATACATATTTTTTGTATCTCAAACTAATCAAGTTACTTAACTATTTACAATTATTACAAGCTAACGTAAATATACCAATATATAACATACAGCTTGTAAAGCCCTAAAGGAGAGGGAAAATGAATTTACAGATAGCAAGGAGAGGACACGGCCCATTATCATTTTGTAGAACAATTGGCGTTGTCCGTCCCAAGAACTGTATCACTTTAGTCTTGTGCACCATCTCCTTTTCCCTTTCTTCTCGCTTCTGCTCCACCGTTAAAACCAGTGGCGCGGCGGAACTCGGCGGCGATGAGGACGATTCAGAAGGCGGAGGAGGAGGAGAATCCATCAATTTACCTTGATTTCAAATTGATCGATCGGAAATTATACTGTTTATCGCTCCAATTTCGTAAAATCTTCGTAGAAAACACGCACGGGTGGAAGAACCGGAACGCGTGAGCTGTAGCAATTTGTTTCTAGAGAGAGACAAAATTACAGACGGCTTATATGGGAATTTTATTTTTATATGAATTTTATTTAGTACATAATTTTTGAAAATGGAATTAGGAATTTTACTGTGTTCAATTTAACGATTTAAACAATAAATTTTAAAATAATAATAATAATATAATTTGATGATAAATTTTAAAAATAATTTAATTTAATTTGGTGCTATAAGTATTTTAAGTGAAGCATTGCTTCGAAATAAAGAGCCTATTTTAGTCCTATTTTTTTCTGAAAATGTATTTTAAAATAGTATTTTGATGGAGAATAAGTGATTAAAAGTTAATAAAAATTTTGGATTTACGTTTAATATTATTTTATTAAAGAATGTGTAGTTAAAAATAATAGAGAAAAAAATGTATTTTAAAAATAATGATAGTCAAATTAGGGCAAAATATGAATTTTTTTTAAAAAAAGAACAAAATTAGTGCGAGAAAATAAAAAAAAAAAAATCAAGTCCTCCATTTTTGAAGATTATTTATAACTTAAAGGTTGAAAAAATCACGTCCTTCATTTTTCATTCGTATCTAGCCTATTTTTCGCTCATGTTTATAATACTCAAGTTACTTTTAACAACATTTTTTAGAAATCCATCAATAATATCAATTTATCCACCGCTTTTTTTATTTATAATTTGAATAATTTATAGATACTTCCCAAACATGTTTTAAGATTTGTCCGTGCATGAAATAGTTTTTGTACGCTTACGAGTTGAACATCAAGACCTTATTTGATGCACATTATTGGGAAGATGATGTATTTTAAATAGTGTTTTGATGGAAAATATATAGTTAAAAAAATAAGGATAAATTTTAAATTTTCGTGTAATATTATTTAATTGAAGAATGTGTTGTTGAAAATGAGTTTTTAAAAAAGGGATTTTTGTAAGATTGTGGATCAAACATGGTGCAAATGAATAGTGGAGTTAGTTGAATAGAGGGTCGAGTTAATCATTTTTCAATTAATGTATGAAATAAGTCATTTTTGGTAAATTTAAAATTATACTATTTTCATTTTTAACCTTGAAAAGGAGGCCTTTAAAAAAGTATTGTAATTTAATGGCACTTGTAGGTAAGTGGTGAGGTGCCATTTTAAATCAATAAACATCGTTTATAAATAACATTACTCTTTAAAAATTATTAAAGAATGATAAGTATTATATAATTTCACGTTCATCTAATTGGCCATATATGTTGGAATTTTATAAGAGAAATTCTATTTAATTAGTAATTACGACATTAAAGACAACAACTAATCCAATGTTAAATAAAGTTGGCGTTGGTGTTGACAAAATTAACTTTATTATTTGATTATAGAATAAGAATAGCTCCCTTCCATACAAAAACTTTTCACATTGAGGAACCAAAACATATAGACCTTTAAGGGAAATTATTGCATCAATTTGAGTGTAACTAACTACAAAATTAAGCCTGAAAAATTTATTTATCAAAATATTGTAGCGAGTTCGTTTGAAGTCAACTACAAAATACTCCTCGAATTGAGTCGACAATTAAAAAAAATGTCAATTTACTTTAAAATGACTAGAGGATCTACAAAATATCCGTTTGTGGCCAATTATAGTGATATATAAAATCTTCGTTTGGCAAAATTTATAAATCATTTATGAAAGGTCAAACTTTATTTTAAACCACGCATTACAACGGATTCAATAAGTAATATTCACTCTTCCACTACTTATTTTTATTTATTTGTAAATTGAGTAATTTTTTTTAACCGTATGTGGCTGATTTTAGTGACATTAACTCAATTTACATAAGTTAAAGGGGTGTCACTTTTACATGACATGTCTACTCAATATTATATTAGTGAAAATATTAAGTATAGTAGAGACTTAATCCGTTAGCTTTGTTTGGAAAGAAATTTGGGCGATATCACCGCCTCCAGTAACGTTCATTGCGTACACAAGTAACCAATAACCGTCCCCTTGGAAGGTCAATCGAAGCTCGCATCTCCGAATGCATGGTACTCCATAAGATTCAGAGTATCGTTTCCCGTTTGATCTTTTTTTAATTTCATGTTCGAAGTTGCGATCGGATCGATTAATTAAAAAGAATCGATGGGACAAAGAACGTAAAATTCTGACGCGGAAAATGAACTTGAAATAGTATATGACATAAGTCAAGGCAACAAAACAAGTACAAGACAACAAAAAACATGACGGGTTGCACCAGCCACCGTTGTTGGAGTCCTGATCACAAATGGGCGGGAAGAGGTTGGTGGCGGTGACGATAGTTATCGGGGACATTTTTAGCACCAATGTAATTTAACACAATGAATTTGAAAGCATTGTCTACATTAGTATCCATTGTTGAATAGCACTGAGCTCAATGAAACCATGTCAGTACCATACCCATTGCCAAACAAATTTCTATACCCACTTGCACCACCTACTAACGCAAATATCATCATCTAACTAAATATAAAAGGGTGGGTTTTGTTAGTTTGTTACTATTCATAAGCCGATTTCTATCTAAGCTGAGCCGTGTTGGAGTGAGCTGTTTGGAAGCATGCTAAGTAAGTTTTCCTTTTGTTGGCTGTGGTTCCAAAACATTAATCTTGTCTGCTTTTTCTATTTGTTTCTACATCCCAAAAGTCTTTCTTTCTAAATCTGCGTAGATATGTTGAAAATGTTTATGAGATAATTTGTTGCACAATTGGAGAATTAGCTACCACCGTCTTTCTTTCTAGATCTATTTTTCTTTCCAAGCAAATTTTTTTACTGTTCTGAAGTTGTTACTTCGACTTTAAATCTACACACTTTCTTTTTTCCTCTTTCGTTCAACTGCAGCTTCCACTTCGACGGTGGAGACTAGCATTTTGATGTATCGTCGCCTTACCACCAAATCTACACACTTTCTTCTTTCCACTTTCCTTTGAATTCCGAATCTGACATCTTCTTTTGGCGGTCGATTTTACCTGTATTTATCAAGAACTCCACTTGCAGAGACAGAGATACCGACGACCAGCCAAAACAAATTCATAGTTCGGTTGTCGAGCCTTTTTCTTTACCCAAAGACAGAGACTGACACCTCAATTGTGAACTTCAGGTTTATACTTTTTTCATATTTTGTCTCTATATTTATTTGAAGATCTGTTTTATTTCTTGGTAATTTGGTGTTTTTAATTTGTTATTTTTCTTTTTGTGTAATTTGTAACCAGACATAATAATTTTTTCTTTGTTTAGGGTAAGGTATTTTATGAGGTATGCTTTGTATACGAAGGTTGTAGGATGGGGATAGATTTTGGAAAATGCTAGAATGTTATATCTAAGGAAATACTATTGAGTATCTTGGAGTTTTATTCGAGGTATGCTGCATTTTTGGGCATTTGCTGTATTCTTTTTCTTTTGTTTTGGGTGAGGGGTTATTAGGAATGGTGGTGGTAACGACGGGTCACTAAGGCTTCTATTTGTTCTAAGTGCAAAGGCCTTAACAAAAAAAATTCATATCATAGTTATTGAGAAACAGTTAAATTTACTAGTTCTCTTTTTTCACTTTTATCTCTTGTTCAACTGGAACCAAGTTGAGATGATTGAAAATTCAGTCATTCATCGCTTATGGCTAATTTCAAATGTTCACCTACCCTTTAAGCTACAATGTCACGATATGTTAAAGCTCATTAGGGAAAAAAATTCATCTTCTTATACTTAATTCAGTTGAGTTGGAGATTATTATTATCTATAGCTCTCACTGTTTTTCTCCTTCATATGCTTGCTTGCTTTGGGATGATGTAACTTAGCCAAATCAGACATTGATGTGCTCGTTGAGGTGTTTCCTTTGAGGTTCTTCCCATGGTCATTTGGAGGCTTTTTTGTTATCTCTGCTTATGTGCACTGCCTCAAGCCTCAATTGGGACCCTTTCGTAGAAACGCATCTATGTGACGATAAAAATCCTAGCTGACCAGGGCATTTTTTTTGAGCATTTATCTTTTTTGTTTTCATTTTTAGGAAGTATCTGGCTTCACTGAGCTAATTTGATCAATATTTAGGTGACATTAGAAATATATTTTAATTTTTTAGGATGTTGAACATTTGCAAATATTTACTACCACATTCACCTTCGTAAGCTTTCCTTCCTTTTTGCTTTTGTGGTTTCAGAACATTCATTTCTTTTGCTTTTTGGATTTGTTTTTACATCCGATAAATCTTCCTTTCCGGATCTGCTTTTCTTTCTAAGAAACTTTAAAAATTTGTTTATGGGATAATTTGTTGCACAATTGGAGAGTTAGCTGCCACTGTCCTTCTTTCTAGATCCTCTTCAATATGTTTGCCTTCATCTTGCTGGGTTCCAATCAGTTGGGGTCAATAGTACTCCATGTTTGAAATTCTGTTTTGTATCAATTTTCTATTTTAGTGCATGTTTGGGTGTACGTGCTTTTCTGGTTTAAAAGAAACAAATTGTGAGTCTACCCAGTAATTGGCTCCTGCTTAGCAGCTTTTAAGCATAACAAAGCAAGAACTTATAATTTGTGTATTTTTCTTGACAAATTGGAACCTTCTGTTGAATAGAAGGGACACGTTTTAATTATTTAGATTTAGTGTTCGACGCTTGAACAATTTTCACATATGGGTGATGGCAATTACTAATTTCAAGCTCTTAAGTGGCCAAATTTATTTAAATTTAGTTTTTAATGTTGTAAGGAAATTGTATGTCATGATGCTACCTTGAGCAGCTGTTGAAGATAGAAAGTTTTATTATTTAGATTAACATGTACCACTAACTCTTACCAATAATTGGCCAAATTTATTTTCTCACGTGCGCAATTTTCACATATAGGTGGTGGCAATACTTAATTTCAAGAACTTCGTCTATGTTGCTTCAGCTGGAAGATTTCTTTTCAACACTTTCTTGTATGTACTAAATGATTATAGGAAGTAATATTGTGTCATGACATGAATACTATGTCTCCAATTGCACAATATTATGCGTCTCTCCAACTCTCTCTGTTTCATTATAATATCAGAGTTTCTTTGAGCAATGTGGGTTTGGTTATGTGATGGAACACGCAGGCATAAATTTCGTATGATCTTGGCATTGATATTTTCTTTTTTGAGCTAACTTATGATTTATTCCTATGTTGGAAGAAAATCGAAGCAGATGAATGTCATGCCAATAGAAAATTTCCTAGCTAAATTTGGTGGGGATTCCATACAATTAATTTTGTTCTTCCATTCAGATTGAAGACCTTAAACGCTTGTGCAAACTAGATAGTCAGACCCCAGGTCACAGAGAGAATACATTGATAGATGGCATTGAAGTCACAACTGGTACAAATTTGAAGTACACTGATTATGATCTAGTGTTAAAGATGATATATATATATATATATATATAATAAGCTAAATGAGCTTCAGCAAGAGCCAAACCAACTGCATTTGCTACACCGACAGGTTCAATAAATATGATATCGCCATTGTTGACCACATGACGTAAGCAAAATTATTAGTACTCTTTTGCCATATGTTAACAAGTTAATTATGTTTGCTCTTTGTCGAACTATTGGTTATTTTGATCTGAAAGCAGTTCTTTCATCTTACGAAATGTCAACAATATATATATATATATATATTCCATAAAGAGCTTCTTATGTTCATTTGGATAACTTTTTTTTGGATCAAGCCACTTCTATCCTTTTCGAATGTATTATTTTTTCTCTTTCTTCTTTTTAGATCTGCTTTTGAATTTTGTGGCTTTGTTTTTTCTCTTTTCTTCTTTCTAGATTTGGTAATTTTTCTTCTAGATTTTCTTTTCATGTTCAAATTCGTTGTCGAAGAAATTTTAAAAATTTGTTCATGTCATTTGTCTTTGAAATTCGAGTATATTGATGTTTTTTCATCGACATTTTTATATTCATTTTAATAAATTATGCCTATAGTTTGTCATTTTTTTTTCTAATGAATCAATTCATGTTTGTTAAACAATTGATTTGATTTTGTGTAAATGGTTATGGATGTAAGATCAATGCTTGTTTTTAAACTGCTCATGTAGTGATGAACTTAAGCTTTTTCCTTTTTTTTTAAGTTTCTTTTTTGAGGAAATTGTTTTTGATTTGTAACAAAGCTGCACTGTAATAGTCTGTTTTGCATTCACTAGTTTAGAATAAAATGACAATTGCAACAATCTATTGAAACTCAGTAGTCCAATTGTATCAATTTTTGAATTCAACCTTCAACTTAAAATTGATTCATATTATAGAAATATAATTTTTTTTAATAAAGGGTAGTGTTTTTAAACCATTGGAATTTCTAATACGTTTAGCTATGCTAAAATAATTTAAGTTTCAGAATAAAATATGTTTATTGAAAGTTAAAAGTATATCTTACTTTATTGTAATACAATAAAAAAAAGTTATAATTATTGTAAGCATGCTCAGCACTAAAATAATTTATGAACAATTGCAAATATGTTTTTTCAATGTTGCTTAGTTAAGAAAAAAATTGGATTCTTAGACTTACATAACCATAATAACTCTTAATTATTCAAAAAATAAATATTATTTTATAGAAAACACTGGACAACCGTTAGAAAGCAAAAAAAAAAAGATCATGTTAAATTGTTTAGACTAAATTGATTCGAGTACATATGTGCCCATAGTCTCTGAAGCAATTTCATCCCCGTGAAATGTGGTGTGGGCAAGTTTTCAAGCTGTAGGCATGATCACGGGTGTATAGTATATTGCCATCACTTTCTCGATCCCTACCTAGATCAAGAAGAAGAAGCTAAATCGCCACAAACTAAGCGAAGAAACGATGATTCTTCTCCCTTAATTTGCTAAAATGGTTAACTCTTCTTGAGGAGAATGCAAAATGCAATGCCAAATTGACTTGAAATTGTGTTCTTTTATATTGTTTAGGATCCATAATTAGTGGCTACGCAACCCTCACTAAATAATGCACTTTTAAAAGTCAACACATGAATTTTAGAAGGTTGACTTAATTTGGAGGCCCATACGCGTAGTCTAGTCCTAGGACGTGCTGCCAGGTTTATTTTCGGATATATTAATTCTTGGATTAAAATTATATTTTTAGTAAAAACTACATAATTCCAAATATTTCAAAATAAATTTTCACAATTAATAAATTTGCGAAAAAAAATTCGAAAATCAAGTGATAACATTTTCTGAACTCTGATAAAATATTGTGACCTATAATATAATTAAACACGTTACAATCACAATAATACATAATTTATGATCACAATCACATATCATTCACTAATTAAACAAGATCATAGTCACAAAAACACAATTTGTGGATCACAATTATGTATTTAAGTTACAAATCACACGGTTAATATGTCACAAATTCAAAATTTTAACAATCATAATTGTCCAATTAACTAGTCACATCACTCTTCACTTCACCCCCACCCCATTCCCACTACATTAGCCACCACTCAAATTGTCATCATCACCTCAAATCCACTCACAACTACCACAACCTTCACCACCTTCACCTTCACCACCCCCAACTCCACATCCAACGCGCCACCATCATTACCTACAACACACCGCCACTGCCACCTCCAACACTCTCCAGAATCAGCCCATTCTTGCTAACCACAATGAAATTCTTGCTTGGAGCTCTAATTACAGTAGCCACAATTGCATCCATTTGACCATAAAAAAAATATGAATACTACGATTTGGAAATCTCATATTTGAGTGGGAAAATTTTAGACATAATGACCTCAAGTCGCAAATTTGAGTGGGTAATTTGGATTTATTTTGTTCTAATTTCATCTTTTATTTTATGTTTTTGCTTCAATCAAATCATTGTAACCTAATATTCAGCATATGAGTGTGTTTGATGTGATGTGATGGGGGTATGTGTGGTTGAAAAAGAAGAAAAACTATTGATGTGATAGAAAATATTATTTTATTGAAGAATATGTAGTTGAAAATGAGTAGAATAATGAAAATGAAAATGAGAAAGTGGCTCAAACAGGGACATAGTAAAAATCAGGGTTATAGGATCCTTTTCTATTTGAATCCATTTTATTAAATAAATATTTTAACTGTACACACACACACACACAAACACACACACACACACACACACATATACCAAGCAAATTGATGTAAAAAGTTAAAAAGGCTTCATGTCTATAATCCTTCAATATTTCATCTCCACACGAAGCTGGAGAGGCAAGATCTATTCCTCCATGTTATGCTCCAAAGCTTTTTCTATGCATGACACTCGAGCATATATGCCATGATTGCATGACAGTTTTAAGTGCAACTTGAGTTCAAAAGTCGAGATGTTTGGGCATAATTTGCATTCAAAAACTCAATGGTTCATGAGATTGTGCGTGATCCAAAGCTTAATGATACTAAACAGGTCAAAAATAAAAGGTTATAAGACAAGAGGTTCAAAGACGAGGTTGGGGGCTGTTGTGCGCTTGATATGTGTTAGGTTTTAAAGTTGTTGGCAATCTTTCGACAAAACTATTGTTATAAAAGAGTTTTTAAAAGTCAAAGTGTCAAGTGGTTAGTTGGAAGTTCTAGAGTTTGAGTATGGAATAAGGAGAAAAGATTTACAGCAATTTCACTAGCCTATCGTCCAGCTGATGCTCGAACGGAAAGATCACAATATTTGTCGCCCGCATGTCTCCTAGCTCGCTCGATATACCATCGCTCGCCTATCGCTGAGCTATCGCTCGAGCGACACTGTATCCTTAAAAAATCTAATTCACGTTTTTCAAGATTTTTATCCGACCGATTCTACTCAAAGCCTCTATACTTTATATATCCATGCCTCCATTTGAAAAAGAAGGGATGAACATTGAGAAAAATAAGTGATTACTTCCTACAAATCATTCTATTAGTTCAATCTTCATTTTGATTTATTCATAACATTGAAAAACATCAATTTCACATAAACCAAACACCAAACTACTTACTTTCATAATGTGTCAAATTGTTGAAGATCAAAGAAGGTAACCAGAGTTTCAATTGTTGGAGAACAATAAGTTCTCATTGATCTATAGGAGATAGATGAATTCAGAAGGTCGGTAGTTAGTGTAGAAGCACGCAATCCAGGATTGCTTTGGTAATTATAGTGAGGAGGTCAGAAAGTACTAGAGTCAGTCGAGTCTGATAGTACTGTAAGTTGATTCGTTTAGAGTTGATTGTTACTGTCTTGGACCCGGAGTTTTTACCCAGTTACGGGTTTTCTCCGTCGACAATTTCAAGTGTGAATTTATCCGGATTAATTAATAACTGTGGATTGTTGCATTTATTAATTGGTAAATTTTAATTTAACATGAACACCTATTCATCCCCATCTAGGTGTTGTTAAGTCGAACTCTGTTATTTCAAATGGTACTAGAGCCTCATTTCGATTCCTGACCCATATTTAATCTAGATGAGTCTATCTCTTTCCGTGCTTCCGTTTTTTACGGAAGCAATTATGCATATTAAAATGTTAGAATGAGACCATTCCTTAAATCTCTGGATGAGCGGATATGGGTTATTGTACAAAATGGTTGGACCGTCCCTTGCTCTACTATTTCAGGTGTAGTTACCCCCCCCACAGATATTTCTCTTTGGACCAAAGATGAACTAGCTGAGTGCAACTGGAATAGTAAAGGGCTTCATGCCCTGTTTATGGTCATGTTTGCTTAATAATTTAGGAGAGTGTCGATGTGTGAAACTGCGAAAGAAGTTTAAGATATTTTAGAAACCACTCACGAGGGAACCAAAATCGTTAAGAACTCCAAACTACAGATATTAACCACTAGGTTTGAAGAAATTAGAATGAAGGACGATGAATCGTTCGATAAATTCTATGCGAAACTGTATGACATAGTGAACTCTAGTTTTAACCTAGGTGAGAAAATTTCTGAGTCTATGACTATTAGAAAATTCTAGTGATCATTACTTGAAAGATTTAGACCTAAAGTTACCGCTTCGATGAGAGCAATGATCTCGTACTGTTAAGAAAGAAGAATTGATTTGATCTCTCCAAAATTATGAACTCACCATATCTCAACCTAAGAAAAACAAGTTTTATAGCCTTGAACACTGTTAGGGCAGAAAAGTATGATTGATCTGATTTGAAATAACATAATGATGAGAAAATAGTCTACTTTGTTAAGAATTTTCAAAAAGTGTCTAGAAATAAGAAGACTAAAAAAGAGACATAGAAGTGATTCCAGTAAATCTAGAAAGAGATCTAAAGCTATAAGATGTCATAAGTGTAAAAAATTTGGCCATTATAGAAGTGAGTGTCCTAATGATAAGAGAAATTAGGGTAAAGCTGTGAATGCTACTCTCACTGATGACGGGTCTAGCTCAGATAATCAAAGTAAAATGTCTACACGTGAGGAGAGTGGGAAGTTTATGGCCTTCACTGCTAGGATTAAAAGTGAATTTGATAAGAACGGTGAGAAGGTTAATGGAGTAGATAGTGGTGAGCAAACTAAGGAAGATTCTGAAGATGTGGATGAGATTCGTGAGGCTTATCAAAAGTTATTTGATGAGAGTCTTAGGATAAAGAAGGTTAATAAAGTTATATTGAAGAATGTTAATGAACTTGAGATAGAGAGAGAAACTCATAGCTGATCTTCAAGATTCTACAAAAAATTTAAGTAAGTTGAGATTTATCAATGAGAACCTAGAAGCTAAGATTAAACCTTGACAAGTGACCTAAAAAAATCCAAAACTCAACTTCATACCTTCTCGAGTGGTTCTCAGAAACTTGATAATATGTTAGCGTTGAACAAGCCAGCTGGAAATGCTAGGATCTAGGATATGTTCAAACTGATAACAATACTGCTAGTGCATTCAAGACTGAGGCCTACTAGATAACGTAGGACAAATCGACATATAAATCAATATCAATCATCAAGTAGTTTTGAACCTAGGTCTATCCCACTTGTCACAATTGTGGTGCACTATGACACACAAGGCGTAGATGTCATAAATCCCTAAATAGAAATAGAATCCAGAATTTCATTAGATTTAGAAATTAGGATTTTGATAGTCGAACGGATTTCCTCACTAATCAAGTGAGTCATTTGACCAAGTTAATGATACAATTGACTCAAAATAAGTTTTCCACTATACAGGTTTGGGTGAAAAGAAGTGATGTAGAAAATTTTGAAATTGGTCACGGGGCTCTTAAAGGTAAGAGAGTTTGTATCATAATTGATTAGGTACTTTTGATGCATGTTTGTGCTTTTTAATTGATTCATTCATTATTGCATGTATCTCTTTTTTTTTTTTTTAGATAGTTTGATTTTTTTTTAAATACAAAATTAAAAAAATTAAAAAATGTTGAAAATTTTTTACAACAGTATGATATATGATTTACTTGAATATGTATATTGTGACCAAGTATGAGTTTAATTGACGTGTCTTAGCATATTTCTCATTACTCTGTTTAGGTTTATATGGAGTAATTAGTATATATTTTTTCATATACCATCTGCACTGCACACACTATCTTGTGAGTAAGTTTTATCGCGTGTGTGAGATTTGAGATGACTGTTATCTGTTGGTAAGGTGACCTTGAACATGAATTGACCTTAATTTAGTAGACCTAAACTTGAGCATATCCCCTTAAATAAAATAAAAATACTTCATCTTATACCCTCCTTCGAAACCTATTTGACTCGAGTAATTAAGTTCGAAGGATTTCTATAACTTGATGCCCTATGGTCAACTGACTTGGAGACATCGGTCCAAAACTCATTATACGGGTCATCTTAGTCGCTTAATGGAGAAGAGTCTGCACATAAGATGTGAAAAATTGAAGAAAAAAATGATGAGCTTAAAAAGAAAAATATACATTGTGTGAAAATGTATATGTACTCAAAATTAGGGGAGATAAAAGAATAATATACATGACAAATGAGCTATATATGAGAAAATGAGCTTTATTTTAAGTCCTAATATGCATTATTGATTTGACTTTCATTAGTAGGGGAATAAACTTATTTAATAGTGATATTTAGCATGTCATTTCTCACAAATATAAGGTATAGAGTCTTGATCACAAGAAATTAATGGCACTTAACACACATGAGTCACTTATACAATTTACCCAATTTAAACTTGAACCGAGCATGCGAGAAAGTTTACTAATTGATTATGCATGTGCATGCTATCAACTGCATCTTTGAGTTATTATATATTGTTGTTACTTTTGTCATTTGTGACAAAAAAAGGGGAGAGATGATGAATTGTATTTTAAATTTTAGTTTATTTTATAGTAAGTGCGATTTTTTTGAATGTGAGATGATATTTTTGAATGTTTAGCTAGATTAAGTTTTGATATTTAGTGATATCAATGTTTGGTTGTGGTGTATTAGCTTACACTGATATTACATCTTCATTTAGCTGGTATGTGATTGAATTTATGAATAATTGTCTCAAATGCTTTATTCCTGTTACTATTTCATGTGCTTTTACACTTGGTATTTATGTTGGTTTTTTTTAGGAAACAGGTTAGACAAAGAAAAAGCAAGATTCAGCCAAAACAATTGGTTTTGGGTAGATTAGATTGAATCTATTTGATTTATAATACATGTTTTGTCACGGAATGTCAAATGGGGAATTTGTTAGATTTTAAAGTTGTTGGCAATCTTTCGACAAAACTATTGTTTTAAAAGAGTTTGTAAAAATCAAAGTATAAATGGTTAGTTAGAAGTCATAAGGTTCGGGTATGGAACGAGGAGAAAAGAGTTCTCACAATTTCGCTAGTCTATCGTTAAACTAATACTCAATTGGCAAAAACAAAAGTTTCGTCACCTGCCTATCGCCTAGACTTCACTCGAGCGACAGACCATCGCTCGCCTGTCGCTCAAACGACAGTCTATCTTGGGAAAACCTAATTCACGTTTTTCAAGGTTCATCTGGCTCATACTACTCAAAATCTCTACACTACATATATCCACGCCTCCATTCGAAAAAGTAGGGTTGAACATTAAGAGAAACAAACGATTATTTTCTACAAATCATTCCATTAATTCAATCTTCATTTTAATTTATTCATAGTATCGAAAAATATCAATTTCACATAAACCAAACATCGAACCACTTACTTCCATAACATCCGTCGGAGTTGAAGATCAAGAAAGGTGACCAGAGTTTTGATTATTGGAGAACGAGGAGTTCTCATTGATCCACTAGAGATAGACGAATTCAGAAAGTCGAGAGTTGGTGCGGAGCACGCAATCTAGGAGGGCGTTTGAAATTACAGTCCGGATGTCAGAAAGTACTAGAGTTAGTCGAGTCTGACAATACTGTAAGTTGATTTGTTTATAGTGAATTGTTACAGGCTTGAGCCCAGGGTTTTTACCCAATTACGGGTTTTCTCCGTCAACAATTTTCAAATGTTATTTATTTTTCAGTAACTTATTAACTGCGATAATTCAATATAGGATAGTAGTGCATGTGAATTCATATGGATTAATTAATAACTGTGACTTGTTGCATTTATTAATTGGTAAATTTAAATTTCGCATAAACACCTATTCAGCCCCCTCCCCTCCTCTAAGTGTTAGTTGGGTCAAACTCCGTTAGTTCAATATGATTTTATGAAATTTTTTTATTTAATCTTTTATATGTTGTTGCATGTAGCTATGTTTGTCATTTTTCTTTTTCAAATTTATATTTTACTATGATAGTTGTCGTTTTTCTTTTTGGTATTTTTGCTTCTAGTATGACATATTTTGTTATATTCCACTGTATTTTATTATATCTTTTACAATTTTATTTGTATTTTAGGAATATGAAAAAATAAATTTAATAAACAAATAAACATGTTGATAAACAGAATTTTTTAATCCTCGATTCAATTTCACATCACCCTGTCTTGTTGACATCCATAGCCTCATCCATGCTAGAATCTTCTTCCATTCCATGTTGTAAACCTACAAGTCCAATGTGAAACGATTTTTAATTATATCACCTCTTTCGGGTCATTTTTTTTGGTCACGTAGTACGTCCATTAATATGTAATAACTACATTAACATCTAACATTAAATTATGCTTAGGAAGTGTACTAGTTTTCAATTATGATAATTTTATAACTATTAAAGAAGTCATGCTATGTGTACAAAATCTTTTGATAAAATTGGTTTACGAAATATGTGTTGTCAACATTTAGGCCAATTATTTCAAAAATAGTTTTTAAAATCAATGGCATATAGTCACACGCATTTTATCAACAAATTTTGTCAACCTATTTTGTACAATTAAATTAATCCCTATTAAAGTTTTTCCCCCAGGTCTGTTGATATTTTGTACTTTTTATGTTTTTGCTTGGACTAGTAAAGAAAAGATAGAAAAAATGAATTCATGAGAGGTAGTGTGTAAAAAGCTAAATAATACAAAGAACTAAGTTCATTCCCTTAAATCCTTTTTAACGATGTAAAGTTTTTTACACGAGATGGCTTAGACAAGTTTGTTTAGAATTGCGTACGAGATTCGAGTTTATGGCATAATGTTGCTACATAAATATGAATAAATAAATTATTTTATCCGTTTAGTAGTTTAAGTTTTAATGGTATAATCTACGAGTTCTCAATTTAAGTCTTACTATCACATAATTAATTTATGAAAAATGCCTTTTAGTGAAGAATAAATCCTAAAAAGAGAGAATCGTTGGTTCCTTATAGTCATTGTAACCTACATGTTCGAGAGACCTATGGCCTTTTTCTTATTCCATACAGCCATTGGAATATCTGAAAGTGATTACAGTTTTAAATATATAAACATAAATAAATAAATAAATTCTTTACTTTCAATATTTAAACTTTTAGACGAAGTAATTGAACACAAAAAATAGTAATTAAACAAAACTATAGCATTTCTTTTACATTTTAAGTTACATCCTTCTCCGATGACAACCACCACCTAACAGGATATTTACACAAATGCAATATAATTGTTGTACTAACAGTAGTGGTTGTAAAACAAAAAAAATAAAATACTAGAATTGTTCTGATACCACTTTGTAATGAATCAAGCCAAATAATTAAAGAAAAGAATAATATAAGCAATATGAAAATAATGGATCACAAAAAAAACAAAATTTACGTGGAAACCCAAATCCAGGAAAATCACTATCAAAGACGAAGATTTCACTATAACTAATAGTAAGGAGTTACAAATGTTCTCTTTGGATCAACAACTAATTGGACAATTGGTCAATTCTAATATGTGTTGTACACCACATATTTATAACCAAAGAACCCCTAATATATTAGGAGGATTAATATATGAAGAGTTTAATATAAGGTGAAGTCCCAATACAATGGGTAAAACCAATAATGGAGAATTTGTGATGAAATAGGAGTCAAATTTATTGACGCCGAAAATTGTATGAACAAGATTCAAGCCAACTTAAAATGTAAATAAGAGTTTTATTGATAATGACTTGCAAATTATAATTTTAACTACAAGTGTTTGCTCTTTTTCCTCAAGGACATATTTGAAATATGAAGTATATAGAGCCTTTTCTTCCCCCTCCATTTTCCAAGACTCTCATTCTTCCTTTTATAGGAAAATGTTCACTTGCATTCTTCATTTCCTTTTCTTATCAGCTACATTACCGAGTTGAGAAAGTACATCATTGGCACGTTTGGATTGGTTAGTAATCTCGGCTTGTGAGGTCATCATGAGTTTACCTTACATGTGGTCCCCAACAATTAATGAACTAATTAGGGAATGAAGCTAAGTCATATGATTGGTGGAATTAGTGGGTGCTGATGTAAGACCTTCCAAATGTCACTTGTTGATTGACTTTTTGTATAATACGTAAGGAATCTTCAATCATTATGTCCCTTCAAACCTCAGTAATAGCTAATACGAGCTAATCTCAAATATCCAAGCTTAAATTAACATGAGCTTAATACATACAATAAACTGTACTTAGACAACGGAGGTCAGATGTCAACAAAATTCATCTTGTACTCCTTCAAGACATCTTCAAGTCTAATACTTACTCTCAATACTCCTCCAACAATATTAACAATTCATTAAGTCATTTTCGGCTCTTAACGATGCACAAACTATGACGATGTTTCTGTGAAAATGAACTTCACAAAATTGATCGATGCACTTTAAACAAAACTTCAAGTGAATAAGAAGTAGCATTTTTCCCTTTTTCTATACCAAAGACGATCAGTGATCAACCTTGTAAATTAATCATTATATTTAAACATAATTTAAGTTGCTTTAGTGCACCTATTTCTCATAACTTTAACCATAACCAATTCTCATTCGCTTATACTAGGCTTGGAAACTCGAGCTACACTTTAAAGTTCACTATGCAAGAGTCTTTATATCCTCTTGTGAATGTGAGCTTTTCACCTAGGGTTCTTGGGGGTGATGGATCTATTCTTTGGCATTATACACAAAAAGTGGTCCCGTATTATTTGAATCCTTACATCAAAATACATGTCTCCCAAAAAAAAAAATTATGTTTATATATTTGAAGCTTCAACCTTGAAGCTGTGAAAAGTTACCAACTACAGCAGACAATGGCAGTACAAATAAGAAAACAATGACTGGAGTACCTTTGAGTGGGATTTCTAATCAATGCCATCATCAACCAGCCCATCTCTGGCTATACAAATAAGAAGTACACCTGACTAGTAATCTACAACATAAACTATTTATTATGTTATTTTACTTATTACCTATAATAAATTCAACGCAGTCTCTATTGAGAATTTATTATGGTAACAGGTAAAATAACATGTGATGATATATCAGTAATAACGATAATAATATAACCTTTGAGTGAGATTTTTAATCAATGTCACACGTGTTGATCTATCCGTAATAACGATATCCGTATCTCGTTATTACTTACGGCCACAGACGTTATATGTAATTTGTATCTCACAATCGCAACTTCTTGTGAGAGGTACTTACTTTACAAGTAAGAATGCCACGCGTGATGGTCTATCCGTAATACCGATATCCATATCTCGTTATTACTTCGACCACGGACGATTTAAGATTCAGTCATATGTAATTTGTATCTCACAATCGCAACTCCTTGTGATTAACAAATCACCAAGACTTGAATCTACGGATTCTATTATTTAATTTATTAGAATATTAATTCAATTAAATAATGTATATTGCCATAAATGTGCATCGATTATAAATATTAAAAGTGTGTATGTCAAAAGTTGATTGGACCTAGGGCATTACATTTACAAACTCCCATGTGCACTAGATCCAATCACTTATGTATCTTATACCAAAAGAGTCTACATGACGATCATGTTTATGCTGCGACAACTTTTTGTCAGTGGATCTGCAATTTAATAACATGTGAGAATTCGTTATTTCTTTACGTTAGTTCATTGTATTATTTTTCTAATGATATAATATTGCTTTAATACATGTTTGGATCATTGATAAGACTTTAGTTCATTCGCTTGCACGATAGCTTCATTGTTATCACAATGTAGAAGCATGTGATCAACAATGTTAGGAAGTACTCGAAGTTCATTAATGAACTTTCTGATCCAGACCACAACTTTTGTTGTTTTCTGAAACAATGATGTATAAGGCTTCCATTATTAAATCAACAGTTATTTTCGGTTTGGAACATTTCCAACACACCGTTTAAGAGTAAACCAATATTCTAATTGAGATATGCTATCATTCTAGTCTGGCTAGAAATTAGCATCAGTGTATCCATGAACTCTCAGTTCATTTTTTACATATAAAATCTTCTCAAGATTTTATCTATATAAATTGAGATGAGTTAAGAAATCTTCTAGATTTATCTCTATAGATCACGTTACTTCTCACATATCTATCACGAAAAATTATTTGACAACCATAATTTCAACAATTCAGATATAGAGACATCGTTTCTTGTTAATAATATGTCTTATACATAAAATATTAGAAATACAATAACGCTCCCACTATCTTCTTGTAAACACATGGTTTATTTTCATTCTTGATAAAATCAAACATTTTGATTGTCTCATCAAAGTGAAGATTCCAACTCCTAGAGGCTTGCTTTAATTCATATATGGATTCATCAAGCTTGCATATCGTGTTGGCTTCTTTGGATTCAAAACCTTCGAGTTGTGTCATGTACACTTCCTCTTGTAAGTTCTTGTTAAGAAATGTAGTTTTGACATCTATTTTCCATAAGTCATAGTTGAGGTATGCAACTATTTTAAGCAAAATCCAAATGGACTTTAGTATCACTACAGGCTAAAAGGTTTCATCAAAGCCACCTCCTTGTTTTGTTATAACCTTTTGATACTAGCTTTACTTTGCATGTAGGGATATTTCAATCCACATTGACATTTTCTTGTAAATTCATTTACAACCTATGGGTTCTAAGCCATTAGGCGGGTTGACCAAGGTCCAAACCTTGGTTACATACATTAAGTTCATATCGGATTTCATAGCCTTCTGCCATCTCTTCAAGTCAACACTTGACTTTGATTATGCATAATTAATAGGTTCATGATCCTTGATTACTAATTTTTGATTTGTAATCATGGATTCTTACCTTCCATAAGATCGAATAATCTTACAAGAATTACATAAAGCTGACGTGTACCCAGGAGTCTCCACTTCCTGATCAAGAGTATGTCCCTCAACAGGTGTAGGATCAGACTCAGGTTCATCTACTTGGTCAATTATATAAGTGAATTCTTGAACTCTTTCAATATTTATTCTGCTCCCACAACCTCTCCTAGAATAAACAATTTCTCAAGGAGTATAGCCACATTCTTCTCAACGGGATTATATAATTGATATCCAATCGTCTCTTCGATATCCCACAAATATATATTTATTGAATTTAGTTTCAAACTTATCCTATTTAGTGCGTTTTACATAACCGTCATAGCCCAATCTTTCATATGAGTTAAGTTGGGCCTTCTGCCTTTCCATAACTCTTATGGAGTTTTGTCAACCGATTTAGATGAGACACGATTTAGTGTGTAGCATGTGACAATAAGTGTATGAACTCAAAATGATTTTTGAATGTTTGCATGGCTTATTCTTAATTGCACTAAATCTAATAGTATACAATTCATCATTTCAGATACACTATTATGTTGCATTGTATGTGGATGAATCCACTGCGAGCAAATCTCATTCTCTTTTACATATTCTAAAATCATCCCTTTTAGATATTCTTCACCTCGATAAAGTCTTGGTGTGAAAATATATTTACCTATTTGTTAATCTATTCCCGACTTGAATCTCTTGAATATTTCAAGAGTTTCAAGCTTGAATTTCATCAAATATATATGATCATTTCTGATATAGTCGTCAGTAAATGTGATGAGATAAGAGAAACTTCATCTAACATTAGTTGATATGGGTTAACATACATCACTATATATTAGACCTAGTAATTGTGCAGATCTTTTTCATTTTCAAGTAAAATGGAATGTGGTCATGTGCCTAACAAACATGTTTCGCATTTGTCAAATGATTTTGAATCATTTGACCCAAATATACATC
>CAIGRP010071723.1:0-10731 GCA_903798385.1 Fraxinus cuspidata | reverse complement strand
TGGTTGCTTGCAGATTTATTGGGATCGAGGTGGAGATTTGTTGGGTTTTGATACCCAATAATTCATGGGTAATGATGTTAAACCGGTTTGATTAAATTATACTTCATAGGCCTCGGCCGATGAATGAAGTGAAATATCGACACCACAATTGAGGTGACCAATCCTACAACATTTTTGGGTCATTTGAAGTAACCTAATTTATTTAGTACTGCTCATGGCCCGACTCATTACCTTGGAAGGCTTTTCGGTTGATAGCCTACTTATTATTCTACCTATTGGGCCTCTACTATTCCTTAGCCTAAAAGCCCACACCCTTACTTTCATATATGCTGCCCCATTACTGTTGGTTATATGGGAAGAAGAGAAGTAGCTGTGTTTGAGAGAAAAAAGGCAGCGTTCCACCTTGGCTTTGTGCCTCTCGATTTTTTGTTATATGCTTTACTGTGCTTTGTCTTCTCCATCTCCTCCAGCCTTTATGGCTAGTTATTGAGGCTACTAAACTCTCCACAATCTGGCCTTTGTGTACAACCCATGAGTAGCCGATTTTGGGAGCGTAGGTTGGGATTGGCTCGTGAGGATTGTGGTGTTGATTGATGTTGACTGAGCCCGGTTGTGTGGTGAATTGGAGTCCTATTTCTAACAATGTACATTAATATTTATATAATTGATTACATAATATCACATGACACTTTATCATTTGACAATTTAAAACACAAACAAATTTTTCATTCAAAATTTCCCTCCACATCATATTATGTAGTCCATTATGTACATTTTAATGTATAAGTAACAAAATCTTTAAAATTAGTTGATAATTTTGATTCAGATTAAAATTTAGATTTTAATCCATTCAAAGTAGGGGCTATACCTATTTTAATAAACGATACTTAGCCCTTGTTTGAGTCAAACTTTTTTCATTAAAATACATTTTTGAACAGTGATTTGACACAATTTCAACAACACATTTTTAATAAAAAATATTGCACGCAAACCAAAATAATTCCTTATTATTTAACCACATTTTCCATCGTAACACTATTACAAAATACATTTTTTGAAGAAAATTGCGCTCAAACAAACCCTTAATAATATTTATTCATTTAGTCCTGTTTGGTCTTAATTTCTTAAAATTCATACTTTTTAAAACTCATTTTCAATTACACATTTCACAGGATCCACATCTTTTATCAATTTTTGAATCACAGATTTCACTAACTTTTGCCCCTATTTAACAATAATTAAAATGAATTTTTTGGAGAAGATGTACTTTGAAATAGTGATTTTTTTGTGAAACGAGACATCAATATGTATCTCAAGACCGATATTGTGAAAAAATGATTCATTTATACTCCTTTAGCATGCAAAAAGAAGAGAAAATTGTGTACTTCAGTAGAGTATTTATATTTTAAAAGTTTTTGGCATTATCTCACTTTTTAGAAATTAACTCTTATCCTCTCAAAGGTGCTTCGAACTCAAAACAATGATCGAGACTTCAGTTATACGATCTGAACTGCGTTTTGTCATCAACATTGATGATTCCATTTTATTTTTTATTTTACGTTTGAAAATTATGCTAGGTGATATTAAACTTTAATCTTTTACCTCGTAATTTTGGATTCTTTTAATGTTATATCTCAAGTTGTCAAAAATTCTTCTTGATCCTCCAATTTCAATAAAAGTACGCTAGCAAAAATATATATGAGGAGAAAATAAAATAAAAGGTAAAAATTGATAAATAAAGACAGTAAGTCTGAACAAATCGAGAAAATGGTGTTCACCATATTATAATTAAATGACATTTTTTAGTTACAAACAATTTTAATTTTATTAACAAGGATGGATTGTTTATGACGAATGTTAGCAATTGTCGCAAAGAAATAATACCATTCAGAGAAATATGGGAATTAAGGAATTTGCTAAGTTTAATATATAATTATACCTGTAAGAATTGATGGAAACCATTCAAAAAGTCTTTTTGCGCATAATCAATATGATGAGGGGTCAGTGCCAATAATGAAACGTTAGGGACCATTTGCGCACAAGGATCATATGCTAGGGATTATTCGTGCCAATTTATTTAAATTTAATGGACCGCAAACCTCAATAAATTTCCCCAGAAGTAGATAATTAATATTAAGTGATAGTGCTCAGTAAACCATTTCATAGATCGAGTTTGAGTTTAGCCCCTGTTTGGGACACATTAAAATTTTTATTCTCATNTATAATTAATTAGAATAAAATATCAAATTACCTCATAATTTGCCCACAGAAATTATGAATAAGTACATAATTTGATAGTTTTATTATAAAGCCCGTGTTTGAACCACATTAAATTTTTTTCATTTTCATTCTTCTACTCATTTTCAACCACACATTTTTCAATAAAATAATATTTTCCACCACATCAATAATTTTTCCTTCTTTTTCAACCACAAATTCTCCATCAATCTACTATTTCAGAATACATTCTTTCAAAATAATGTGGATCAAACACACCCTTAATCTTTTGGAGTTTAAGTGACAGAAGGTTAGGTTTTGTATAGAAAAGGCATGACTTAGAGCTTGTTTGAATTCCAAATTTTTTATCTAGAATACATTTTGAAATAATATTTTCATGAAAAATGCACAGTTAAAAATAAGAAAAAATTTTAAGTTTACGTATAATATTATTTTATTGAAGAATGAGTGGTTAAAAATAAGAGAGAGAAAAAATGTATTTTAAAAATAATGAGACCAAACAAAAGGGCTTAGTATGTAAACCATCAATTAAAAGATGATAAATTTGTACTATTTGCATAGATATGGGGTGAACATGTAATTATAATTTACTTTCTCTTTTATAATTTTTATTTTCAGAACCCTATTTTAGTACACATTCTTCAATAAAATAATATTTTCCATCACATTAATAAATTTTCCTTCTTTTTCAACCACACATTCTCCATCAATCTACTATTTCAGAATACATTCTTCCAAAATAATGTGGGTCAAATACACCCTTAATCTTTTGGAATTTTAAGTGGTAGAAGGTTAGGTTTTGTATGGAAAAGGCATGACTTAGAGCTTGTTTGAATTCCAAATTTTTTATCTAGAATACATTTTGAAATAATATTTTCATGAAAAATGCATAGTTAAAAATAAGGAAAAATTTTAAGTTTACGTATAATATTATTTTATTGAAGAATGAGTGGTTAAAAATAAGAGAGAAAAAATGTATTTTAAAAATAATGAGACCAAACAAAAGGGCTTAGTATGTAAACCATCAATTAAAAGATGATAAATTTGTACTATTTGTATAGATCTGGGGTGAACATGTAATTATGATAAATTATAATTTACTTTCTCTTTTATAAATTTTATTTTCAGAACCCTATTTTAGCGGGATTTGCATTTCCCACTTTTGAACATTTATAATTCCAAAATCCCGCCACCATATTCATCTCACGATCAGCTGCAAAAATCCCTTAAGAGAACAGATTGAATCCTTCTTTCAGATATTATAGATTGAATCAAAATGCGACAGAAAGACGAAACAAGCCACCAGTTGAGCTCGGCCAAGAGGGCTTACAAGAGCGCGGCGGAGGTGGGGAACCGACAGGAGGAGGCGCGGCGGGCCAACGCGATTGGCGACATACTGAAGAACCGCGGTGAGTACGTGGAGGCCCTTCGATGGCTACGTGTTGATTTCGATGTCTCCGTCAAGTACTTGCTGGAAAAGCAGCTGCTTCCGGAGTGTCAGTCCCTCGGCGAAGTCTGTCTCCGCCTTCAGCACTACCAGGACGCCCTTATTTATCAGGTATGAGCTTTACAATTTTGGAATGTTATTGCCAGTATTGTATTTTTGATTTTGAAGACAAGGAATAGCACCCTGTTCAATTGTACATCAGATGGGCGAGGTATAATTGTAATTGGGATCTTTTGGGTTTTTTTGCTTGGAAAACGACTTTATAAATTGGATCTAATTGTAGGTACATTTTCTATTTGGTTATCCATTAATTTTTAATTGGGGATTTCTACAATTTCCTTTACTCGGTGGTTTCAAGTATATACATGTGATAAGTCAAATTCAATTTTGAATTATATCATTGGTGATTAATACGATGTTATGATGAAACCCAAAATAGTTTAATTGAATTTCTGCTGATTTACAAATGTCTGCCATTAGCACACATTTCTTAACATGATCTAAAAAGAACAAATTGATGAAGCATTTATTATCTTTGAATTTGTTCACCTTTTAATCTAATTTGTGCTTCACTGGTAGTGGACATATGGGTGTCAAGCTTTCACGGTTTTCTACTCAACCAACTTTAGTTGCTTTCCTCTGTTAACTAAATTCGGATATTTAAGTTCCTTTCTGTAAGCTTTGTTTCAAACTAATTCCTAATTTATGTGGAGTTATATTACTGCAAAGCAGTCTCTCAATGTTCTTTGACAGTTCATTTTCTGCACTTCAATATTTCTCTGTTGAATTTCCATTGTTTCTACCTGGCAGAAAAAAGCATTTGGAGCTTGCTAAGGATGCAGATGACCTCGTTGAGCAACAAAGAGCCAGGACTCAGCTTGGTCGAACATACCATGATATGTTTGTCTGATGGCGACCAGAACTCAGTTAGGAATGCCAAAAAGTATTTCAAATCTGCCATGAAACTTGCTCAAGTTCTCAAGGATAATCCGCCATCTAACAAATGTTCTTTCCTCAAGGAGTACATTGATGCCCATATTGGAATGCTTGAGATGGATATTGTCAACTATAATGAAGCTGAGAAATTTCTTACAAGATGACTACAGATATGAAATGAAGAAGAGGTCATAGAGAATGATGATGCTTGCAGTAGGCTACATCATAACCTGGGGAATCTTTACACAGAGCTAAGGAGATGAGCGTAAAGCTCAGGAGCATATGTCAAAGGATATCATAATCTGTAAGCAAATTGGGCACCGGCAAGGGGAGGCAAAAGGTTATATTGATCTTGGCGAGTTGCATTACAGAAATCAAAAGTACAATGAAGCCATCTTTTCTTATCAAAAAGCGCTTGATTTGGCAAAATCCTTGAAAGATGAGGATGCGTTAGCTGATCAAATAGATTCAAATATTGAAACGGTAAGGAAAGCAATGAAGATGTTAGATGAATTCAAGAAAGAGGAGCAGAATATTAAAAATCTAGAAAGGAGCACAGAAATGGTTAGAGGCATGGCAGGTGAACGGAAGTTTCTCTTGAAACAGAATGCATCCCTCAATTGTCTTGTAGAGAAATCAAGGACGATATTTTTGTGGAGAAAGGTATGCCTTGACCATTTATATTCTATATTCTTTCTTTTATTTACTCTGCTGCTCCTAGTTTGTCCTTAGCCAAAAATTTCATCCCTTTATCCGAAGGTAAAAAATATTAAGATTTCCTTTTGATGTTCCTGGAACCTTGAGAACAACTCGACAAGATTATATTCTATCGTTATTGAGTAATTAATATATCAATATATTAAAATCATAAGCCCCATATTTTATTTTGTGCTTAGCTTCGTGAATATAGCAAGAAGAAGAAGAGGATATCAAATGAGCTCTGTGACAAAGAGAAATTGAGTGATTCATTTTTAGCCATCGGAGAGTCATACCAGAAGATTCGAAAATTCCCCAAAGCCCTTTAATGGTTAAGAAAGAGCTGGGAAACCTACAAGTCAATTGGCAATTTAGAGGTGACCTAAATTATTATTTCATCTTGTGCCCTATATTATAGTCATCTTTAGCTGGTGGACTTTTCTTTTCTAAAAGATAGTGCATCAGGGACAAGCATTAGCAAAGATAAACATTGGAGATGTTTTGGATTCCTGTGGTGATTTGAGGGGTGTTCTAGATGCTTTCGAAGAGGGGTACAGGGAAGTAACTGTTCTAGTTACTTTTCTATTGCTCTAAATGGAATGCTTCAGTATAAAGCATTTTCAAATAATGATGAGATCAATAACCATGTACATTGTTATTGTGCAATGAACTATGCAGTATTTGGTTCCTCTTACAAATATTACTTCAATAAGTATGCAGTTCTCACTACTAGGCACTTCTCACAAATGTAGTCATAAATTAGTTTTGTGCTTTTTCCCTATAGTGTCTGATATCTATCTTCATGAAAATCTTCATGTTTTTGCTTTCTTCCACCACCATAATTACACAAAAAGACACAACGAAAATGAAATCTCTACCGTATATATTATCCACAATATGCTTTGTTTGTTGAGTTTGCCTGTATTTCTGCTTGCATGCAGCTTGGAAGTATGGTGAGACCTAATTGCACTAGGCATGAATGATGATAGCAAATTGTTGCATGATTATACCTGTTAATATCTCACAGGAATACATTTTGAAGTACTTCATTTGCTATGCTTCTTCGGCTGATACAAGATTTGCAAGTACGATATTTTCTCGAGAAGATACACATGACCTGTTCTCATGGTGTTATTCTTCGTTGCAGGATAGCTGTTCATGCATAGCTTTCTTCTGTCCAGCTGTCTGCTCTAGAAAATATGCACTATAGCCACATGATCCGCTTTGATAACACTAAAGAGGCCAGGCAAGCTGCATTTTATTTCATTCCGAAACATCTTTACACTGGTTAAAGAAAGAAAAATAAATCTCTGAAAAGACTTTGCATTTAAATTCTCATAAGTGCAAATGCCGACTTCATTGTATTTCTTTCTTTTTAAATAATCATAGAAGTAAAATTGTGCATTGAAGTTATTTCTGATTGCTGAATAGGAAGACACAATTTCTAATTGACACACTAAAGCAGTCAGAAAATAGAGAGCTGGAGGCTGAAGATATGTCAGTGGACTGCTGTTCTGAAACTGAAATGGAGTTGGATGATCTATCCCTAGATGACAGGTTTCACAGTGGCTTTTCACCGGAGAAAACTAAATTGAATTCCAAAAAATCAATATTTAATGACAACCAAGATAAGTTGGATGAAGTTACTCCTTTGATATCCCTTCTTCAACCTAAAAGAAATTTAGCAAAACTGAGAACTGCTGGTGTAGCTGTAACTAATGCTTCTACCAAGCACCCTGAATCGTCAACCCAAAGCACTTGGAAGCCTAACGATTGGTCGTAAACGCATTCGTGGTATCCTCTCTAATGATGAAGGTGAAGGTGATGAGGTTTACTGTTCCAGTAGAACAGTTCACAAGTGCCCTGCAGAAGGTGTTGCCACTTAAGATGAATGTGAGCAAATAATTGGTTTTTTCTACTATACTCATAAATGTATTAGAAATAGACATTGACCTTATTCTTTGGCTGTGTTGCAGACAAAACCAGAAAATGCTCTAGCAGTCGTTTTCTTGAATTCCAGGTGATAGCATCTTTCAACCAAATCCATCACTTCATTTTCCATCTGTTGATAACTAACTAGTTTGATCTTTTGGTTTGGTAGGATGTTTCACCGGCTGGTGCAAGATGTACAGCCAGTGCCTGTACTCCTGTAAATCTTGAAGCAAGCAATTGTTCCTACAAATCCAGGAATTCTAGATTTGGTGTAAAGGATGAAAAATATTTTAGATCTACAAATACAGATGCAGTTGTTGATGAATCCAGCTCCGGAACAAAGGAAGACAATTGCATTGATGGTTATGGCAATCTATTTGAGAATCGGAATTATGCTAATAAGTCGCATACCTTTGGTGATGAACCATGTGTGAGTATAGTTGAGATACTTATCAATCATTACTACCGTAATCAATATTTGATTTTTAAATTATATCTCTTTAGCTCTTTTAAGTAAGAAGAGTGTGGATTTGATACGGCTTTATTTCATGCACTTGCTTATGCTTCTCTAGTAGTCCAAAATTCCATACATTAAGCAACAAAAATTACATTATGCACCTGTTCATTGCTGATGTATAATCATTCCTTCGAAAGCTCATCAAAGGCTCAGGTAGTTTTGCCTGACATGCTTTGCTCATGTACAATCACCAACGTAGTTATAACTACTATTTAATCTTGTTGTGAATGTCTGTTTTTGACAAAATTTGTTACTTGATAGTTTTACAGCAGCAACATATTACATGCAAAATTGATGAAGACTTGGTACATATGAAACTAGATTCATGTTGAAATAGTGGTAAACTCAACATAGAAGAGATGAAGGTTGAAGTGGCATGCTTGTACTGTTTACAACTCTCAAAAGAGGAGATCCAGAGGTATGCAGTGATTCCTAATTTTGCTCTTGGTTTTTTAATTATTCGTAGTCACAATGTGGGAGTTTGGGTTTTGAAACCATTTTTTCTTTTTTTTGTTGGTGGTATGTTTTCACAAGTAAAAAAGCCTTTTACAGTAACTATGTTAACCTTTTGAGTACATCTCTGTTCCTGAATGCTTCACCTTCTTGCTAGTTTAAGATTTTTGTCCTGGAAGTATTCAACGTTGCTGTCTCGGTCTGGCTACAATAAAGGCATTCATGGATTCTGTGAGAATTGGAGAATAATACCTTTTTGTCATTAATTGATAAGAGGATTACAGAATATATAGGAATCAGCCAACTATACAGGGAATCTGAATATAGGAAACTCTAGGAAAAAAATGGAAATAATCTAATCACGTCCTATAAATTACATGTCGATGATTAGTCAACTCATAATCTCCTAAAACAGGAAGCAATACATCCAATCACTCCCCTCAATCTGGTTCAAAGATACTTGTATGTCCCAGCTTGCATAGAGTACTCCTAAATAGCAGCTCCATAGATAGTTGACAGAAAATGCACATGGGGTTTTTGTGCTTGCCTGTTTCTCAATTGTCGTGCAGGCGACGCATTTCACTTCCTAACTTTATAAAGCCTTCATTATATGAGTTCTAGCAAAATATGTCAAAGAAACCTAGAGGTTCGCCAATTCATACTCAAAATTTGCGCTTTTCTAATGAACTGTGTTTTGCAATGTAATTTTAGATGCCGAAACCAGAAGAAGATTTGAAACAGATGAGACTAATGTAATTTAGACAATATTTTGACAGGTTTATTTGTAAATTATAACTTGTGTAGCTTTCACTTGATAGAAAGTTGGACATTCGGATTTCCAGTGGTACAACATAACAACCATATTCTTGTAAATTTGCATTTGCTCCTTTCCTTTTTTTTCTATTGCTTTTACCCTCTGTAGAAATTGATTGGCATTTGCATGATCTTATGGAAAATATAAAGCCGAGTTGATATTCAGCTACTTGCATTGGATTACACCCATTGTACTCTAATAAGACTGGGTACCGTTAAGTTCGCCTTGGTTTTGTGCTGAAATCAAGAAAGGGAAATTTGCATTTTTCATAACTTATCTTTGCAAAATGTAACAAAACATTTTTTTCAGCGTAATTCATTCCTACCTTTAAATTATATGCCAAAACTTATCCTTCTTTCTATTTTGGCTATTAAATGCTGAATTTTTCCATTCTCTTCAAATAAATAAATATAAAAAAGTAGTAAAACAATTAAAAATAAGGAAAATTGTCATTCTATTTTCAAGTTTTCCTTATTTTTAATTGTTTTGCTGTCTTATTTTATGTTTATTTATTTAAAAGAGAGAGACAAATCTGTCATTTAATGGCCAAAATGGAAGAAAGAACGAATTTTGTTATACAATTGAAATGTTGATGATGAATTATGCTAAAAAAAATAAAAAATAATTGAAGATAGATTTGTTAATTTCACAAAGGTGTAAATTTTCCTTAATAAAATGAAACAATGCATCCATCAGTATGGTTTTAGGGGACAAGTGATATACAATGAGCTATCAAAATAGATAAGTTCCATTGTTCCAATAGAATGGAGATAAATGATTTATATTGTTAACATTAATTTATAAGAAATGAAGTTCAAATTGGGGCCCTAAGCCCGGGCTAGAATTAAAGGTCAAAAAACACAGATGGTCCGGACGGAAAAACGAAGCAAGAAGTGGAAGGGTCCGGCTACGACTGATTGTTGACGTCTGTTCTTTCTCATTGGAGAAATGGTGACATATTTTTCAAAATCTATTAATGCAATTAAAATCTTCTTTTCGCGACATCCTCTCTTTCTTACATATCTCAAGCAGATGAGCATTTTTTGATGATGTGAAAGTATTATGATGGTTGTATTAATTGTGTGAGATTGTGTTAAGTACAAATTCGATAAGTTATAGTCTAAATCAGAATTATACATAGCAATATTACTTTTACAACTCGGCCTTCCCTAGTTTACAATATACATTATCTATTTGAATGCAAATGAAAAAAGATAGCTAATTCCGTTTCAGAAAAGAAAAAGAAAAAGAAAATTTCCAAACCCTTTTTTTTAACAGTGAATTTATCAAAATATACCAATGAGACGACTTGTTCCAACATAACATGTAAAATCTGAAGATGGGACACGTGTCACATTCTAACTCATCTACCAAGTTCATAGAAGAAAAGGAAAAATGAAAAAAATACCATACAAATTAATTGAGGTAAAAAATGCATCATTGTGAAAATTAAGTGATTAATAATGTATTTGATTAGTTAGGATATTCCCTAATATATATAAGGGTTTTGCTATTTGTACACCAATATTGAAACCCGCGGTGTACAGCCCCTTTCATAATAGGGAGTCCCATGAGAGGGGCAGCATCGGGGTTAATCTGGTATACAAATAACAAAACCCTATATATAATCCACATTTTATATGATGTACTCAACTAAAGTCAAATTTAACTATACATTTCATTTGATCCACAACTTTT
>CAIGRP010071722.1:0-12269 GCA_903798385.1 Fraxinus cuspidata | reverse complement strand
GTTGTGGGTTGTGAGGAGTTGAGTTTAAAATTCAATTTTCTCAACTTCCCCTCCAATAACACTCTCATGTAATCGGGGTCGGGTCAGCCCACATGGGCAACCCATTTTCTTCCAACATAATCGAATAAGGAAAGTCGCCTTCGCACATGGATTTTTTTATCTCTGCACATCTGTCAATATTTTGGTCATAACTTTCTCTTACGATATCCGATTGAGTTGATTCAAATGAGTTCAAAAAAATCTCGAAGGGATACAATGTTTATAGAAATAGAATTTTTTCCAATTCGGAAAAATTAGTCACAATCTTCCACTAAAAATCTGGAGGATAACATGTGCGATTTGAAATTGATTTTGATAATATTTTGATCATATTTCATTCCTTTTTAACCATCAAATTTTCGCCTAGAAATTTTTAAAGTATCGTTTTGTGGTCCGAATCAACTATTGAATATTTGTAATTTGGTACTCAAACTTTAGACTTTGCCCATTTTTCTTCATTTTCTTTTGTTTCTTACAATTACTCATTCAAACCATTGGGTTTTACCTATATAACATAAAATACAATAATTTAAGATATGTTTTGTCAAAAGAATTACCAAATATTAATATTTTAGGCCTCGAATAAGTGTATAATATACAATTATCAAAAAAATATACTTGACACGAGATGAATCAACTAGGTCCAAGGTCCTAAATTGTGTTGGATAGATGAAATCCTTATACCCAAAATGTGTTTCACCAAGTTCAAGCCACAATAATGCCCTTTTAAATTATTTTTGTATACTTGCAGGGGGAATGAACCTTGTCGTGTTGCTGCTACAACAAAACATCTTAGTACATTGCCATTCTACCACTCATTTTGCAACCGAACGACGAATCCCTCTTTGGTATGGCGATTTCCAGTTTCTTTTGACACTAACTCACATAGAAATATCTTTAGGTCATCGTCCTAGTTGCTTTATGTTGGATGAGATAGGATAAATTTGAGTGATAACTCTAAAATAACTTACCAACCTTACCAAAAATTTGATAGAGTAACGGTAAGAATATAAGTGAAAATATGTTTTTCACAAACGGTGCATCATAAGCTAATGATACTCAGGTTTGAATTGTTCAATGCGGAAGCGGAATTATCTAGAAATTAAAAAAAATTAATTCAATAAACAAGATCTCCAAGTCATTCATATGTAGGTTATACCAATAATTAGGGATTCAATTTTTTTACCTAAATTTCAATGATCAATTATAGAACTGGATATTTAATACGAACTTTCAATTTTTTCGATCACGAGCTTCCAACTTCTAATTGTAAGAACTTGATGCTTCAAACATCTAAGTTTTCTATGATATTTTCCAAAGTCAAGACTATACTGGTAGGTGGGCACCTTGTTTTAATTAAATCAAGAAACTAATTTTTGGATTGGACAATAAGAAAATATGATTTTTCTCATTTTTTTCTCCCTCTCTCTCTCTCTAAATTTTAATACTATCGAATTATGTATTATGATTCTTGTTGGTTTTTATGCCCATCTATTCTCTACTTATAGAGATAAAAGATGTTCTAATCCATGTAGAATAATAATTTAAATTTAAAAAAGGAGTCTTAATTAAAATCCAAGAGTTTTAGTTAAAGTCCGAATCCAATTAGTTTATATTTAATTACATGTGTATTCCTAGAACTTCGATTACAATTATAATTATAGTAATTACAAGTAAGTACAAAACTTTATTGTAATTATAATTAAATCCAAAACTATTATAATTATAGTAATTAAGTTCAATTACTTTATAGAGCTACTACAAGGTCTGATCGAACATATATTATCCAAGCTCCAATAATTAGATAATGTCTAATTGACCGTAGACCACACAATCTAATTATTAGTCTTTATTTTTTCCACTAAAAGTAAAAGACTGAACTATCGGAATATATAAGATCACAGAAGCTAATAAATCTGTAACACTTTCCTATGACCGGTCGTATATGTATTTTATCCCCGTCCAAGATTCAATAATTAGGTACGAGTATAAATGACTGTTTTGGCCCTCTAATTATTTTCACTAACTTAAGTACGATTTTACTCAATGGTCCCGTGAACAAATCACAGATATCGAAATTTAGCCATCGCTAAACACTGAGCTCGGATTTTAACCGTTCAACAGAAAATATTTTAGTCACTCTACCCATTTTAGGGCAACGGTTCCTGACACAAATTCATGTTGTCTACTTTGCTCATTCTCAATTTCTCAACTCATCATGATATTTGACCAATTAAATTGATCTTACCCATTGGTGAATCAAAGAACCATTAAAATCACGAAAAGATATACATAACTCTGCGAAGGGATTTAGATATACAATATTCTGAACATTGGGTTAAGCTGGTTTAGTCTTCCATATGCATTTACAATATTTTGAACATTTTTTTCCTTGTAGGTTAAGCTGGATTGGTATTACAATAATGCCCTTGGAAGACCAAACAAGAAGAAATTTATTGCTCGAGTAAAATCTTAATGAATTCTGAACCAATGTTATCTTCCTCTTGGTTTTAAAAAATTTTACTTCAATTATATTTGTATATTTTGGCAAATATCATAGTTCAACACTTGCAACATCCAGTCTTTCTGGTAATATACTTGCCACCCAAAAAATTTTGTGAGTCACAACTATCATTGTATTCAACTAATATTGTTAGCAATACCATAATTTGTCTTTTAACATTCTTCCCATGGAACATCAGAATTTTGATCTGCCAACTTCGTTCGTATTACACGCGACTACCCACATTGTTGGCAATATTATCTACCAGGTTGCGATATGCTCTTTTACTTTTGGTGACATGATTTTTCTGGTGATCTTACAAATATTTTGAAAAAAAAAATAAATTCCAGGTGAAATAAAGGAAGTTCTTGACCCCAAAAAATGAGCAACAAATGTTGGGGCCCATTATCGCAACGTCAAGTAAATTTCGGTGCGTTTCTACTGTAGAAGAGGTGAGAAAGGAGGCAGACTTGAACGTGAGAAGTGCTTTATAGCAAGAGACAAAGATGTTCGAGTTCCGGCGGGTGAAAGAAAGATGATCACGCTAACAATGATCACCAACTGAGAACAAAAGCCACTAACAAAAGATCTCGCTAGAATATGTGGAAAGATAAAAAAAACAATCTAGTATGTAAATTATGAGATTGTCTATTAAGATATTTCTCTACCAAGTGTGTGTGAGATGAAAATGAAGATGAAAATGCTTGTATGAGTATTTGTAAATATTTCTTGCTCATTCCATATTTGAAAGTTCAAGATCCGAGAATAAGAATCATCATTCCCATTTTTCAAAACCCTTCTAAGTTACAAAGTGGATCTATTTATACTACCTTGACCGACATGATGTCCATTGGATTAGAACAACGTGGCATCATCTCCTTAGTTGAGGCTTCACATCATTGTCTATTCATACAATTAATACATTGATAAGGGGTTAGCCGCCCTATACAATAGGCTGAAACCTTGACATTCTCTATTACAAGTGTTACATCAATTACTTCTAAAAGATACTCAAATATATTGTAAGAGATAGCATCAGCTTATGAGCTTTGGATGAACTGAGAGCCTCGGAGCTGGTCCTCTGAGTAAAGAACTTCAACTCCTTTCTTCGTTTCTTTAAGTAGTATCTCAGCCTAAGTGTTGTGCTTCGTTAATATAGGGAGTGTCTCGATAGTTTGAATAATTTCTTTCCATTTTGACCACTTGGGTCTTTGTTGACTTTTCTGTTGATTCTCTGCCCATGTGGTACTTTGACTTTGAGCCTCGGTGGCGAGGCATAACAATAGTCCCCTAAGTCTAGGTATGGTTATTTATGTAATGCATGCACTTGAATGTAAAAAAATTTAGCAGTAGGTGGCTTACATCATACCAAAATATCTCCCATATGCATGACTTATGCAAACCTCCTAATAGTTTTGTCTTGAATTCGTATACTTAGAGGTATTTCACTTTCTGGAACAATTTGGGGAAAGGTCAGCAATGCAGGGAAATTTCGAGGTTGTCTTTCCTGAAGTGCTTTTGTAAAGCTAAAGCTTCATCTGAATTGGATGAAGAGGGTTGAGCCTGGCCCTTACTTGGGCCTCATGATTGATAATTACAAAGAGCTTAACTTTAGCATGTTTGAGGAACACGAGGCGTCATTAGTTATTGTGCCCAAATGATTTTCCGTCGTGGTACGTTTTCAAGAAAAGACAATGAAGCTATCAACTTCTTATGCACACAAACGTCACCACATTTAATGCGCAATGATAGATGTCTCCCACGTGCTTTGAAAACTTCGGGCGCATGAGAGGGTGTGGAGTGAACAGTGTGATATGAGCTGTATAAGATGAAGTGATAGACGTGTTGAGTGGCTAATAGTTGATCTTCAAATGAATGGTGAGATAAGTTGGATCATCATCCAATGGTTGGGATTAAGAGGCCCTGCCTATAAAAGGCGAACATTTGTAGGAAAAACTACTTTTAATTTTTACGAATTTAGTATTAACATCCTTCAAAACCTCAAGTTTTTTCCAAGTTTTCTCAAAAATCTTCCAGTTTCTTTTCTTTGTTTTCAAATTCTTTTCCCTTTCTTCTAGCTTTCCTCAGCATCTTTGTAACGTTTTTGGTGTTTCATCATTACCACCCTCTAACAAAACTCGTAAGTACTTTTTTAAGTTTTTTAACTTATAAAAAACTTTAATCCATGGCATCTTCTACTTGTGCTGGGGAAAACGTAGATCTCAACGAGTTGGCCGATGAGATGGGAGTACAAATCACCAATACCGCCGACCTAGTTAAAGTCATTCAAGAAGGGAAAAGTGCACTGCCTTCCTATGAGGGTATGAGAAGTAGTAATATAGAAGCCAAAATCATTTAAGTTCTTCGAAGAATTTTGTCTGATGGCCAAGAGGGGTATAACATCATTCTTTTCATACTCAACTTCCAATTTACTTACTATTTTTCCATTTGTTTATGTTTGATCCTGTTGTTTTCCTTTGTAGAAAATTTTGAGAAGAAGAGGCTTCCTACTTCTGATATGGCCACTATACTGGCTGCCATCTCCGGCAAAAAGGTGTTGAAGCCCTCATATGTGGTAGCCAAATAGGTGAGGAACAAAGTTGAGAAGGTCTATCGTGAGGCAGGAAATTAAGAGGAAGGGCGACCTCCCCAAGTGTATAAGGGAAAGAAGGTAGTTGTGGAGGAGCCCAAGAAGAAATAGAGGTTCTCCACCACTAAGGTAGGTGGTTCCAATGACGTTCCTCCTCATCGCTCCAGCTGGAGAAAAGTTAATGGCAGCATCAATAGTTACAGCCTCTGGGGAGCAAAAGAGGTCATTTGCCGTAAAGTCCTAAAGACAAGATCCTTCTAAGAAGGCCAAGTCTATAAGCGACTCCACAGCTTTCGAGGCTCCTTAAAGAAAATGGCTCATCGTCAAGACTAGGGATGAAGAGCTAGCTCTTGAAAGTCTGTCCTTTCTTCCTCCAGAATTCTAGACTACAACAGCTACTTTCCATAAGTATTGGATGGAGAGATGGTAAGATTTTGTGAAGACCAGTTACGCCGTCGATGTGTTTTTAACAATAGTGAGCCAGGTAATGATGGCCTTTGGAATAGCCATAGAGGCTGAAGCCCTCTTAAAAACCTTCTACGAAAGAATAAGGAGTTTGTGAATAAAGCCTCTTAGGCTAAGGAGGCTACCATCAAAGCCAAAGCTAAGGCGAAGGCCCTGAAGAAGAAACAGGCAGAGGAGTCTGTGAAGCTCGCTTCTACCTTAGCAAAGATTGAAAATTTGAAAAAGGAGGTCCACCTAGCCCAAAGCGAGGTGGCCTCTTTAACGAAGCTAGTGGAGACCTCATATTTCCATTAGTGGCTGGCAGCTGAGGCCTTGGAGAAGGCCAATAAGGAGAATATTTAAAGAGGTAGGTTGGGGAGTTGAACTCGAAGGTGGCCGGTTTGATTGAAGAGATGGAAACTGCTAGGCATGAGGCTCAATCTGCTAGCAGTGATGCTGAGAAATGTCCTCACCAACTTCCATTTGACAAAGGCATGCCAAAGTTTTGCTAAGTATCGACGGAGGTATGACTACACTGATATGATGGAGTGGCTAGAGGTCAACATTCAAAGCATCGACACTTCGGAGTTGATGGCATAATTTATTGGGGAGGAGCCTGAACCTAAAACTCTAGCAAAAGGAAGCCAAGTGATCGAACTTGAAGATGATGTAGTTGAACAGGCAGCTGAAGAAGTGGCTCACAATGCTATTGTTCCTTTTGTAACTTCTCTTCCCCCAGCTGCTTAGAGCTTAGGCCTTCATTTTTTTTCTTTTTTCTCTTTACTTTTTCTATGTAAATGGCTTCAGCCCACCAAGTGTAAATATTGTATTAATGAAGTCATTTTCTCAATTCCTTGTGTTATTTACTTCTGTATTTACTACTTCTGCTGATTATGTACTCACGTGTTCATCAACATGACTCGAACCTCCTATACTTCATCGATAATGTTTAAACTTAAAGTAACAAGTAACATCAGACTAAAGACATCATCAGATTCATGATAACATCTAACTTATGCATATTAACTTAAACAATAGAATCAAGCTGAAGCTCTTCAGCCACTCTAAACTTATAATAACAAATTCATGCACCATGGACTTCATCAATTAGAACCAAACTTTAAATTTTGCCAATATGTTAGGAAATCATGTGCCGTAATAAACTTTAGAACTTAAGCACATCGAACTTCAATGTCTAAAATCAAACATAATTTTGCATAAGTTTTAGAATGTTGTGCACTTTAATAAGCTTTAGAACTCAAGTACATCGAACTTCAATAGCTAAAATCAAACTTATAACTTTGCATAAGTGGTAGGAGGTCATGTACCTTAATAAGTTTCTGAACTCAAGTACATCGATGTTTATGAATTAAGGCTCATTAGCGCTTCAGAATTTTGTTTAAAACTTTGTTTATATTTTCACAAGTATAGGTAGTTTGCTTTTCTTTCTTTTCCTAAGCATGAGATTGAGTGGTTCGCCCATACTATGGCTTCCTTAACAACTGTTGTTAAGGGCATGTGTAGTACTTTGCTAAATTTAGAGGTGGTCCCATTGGGATCCATTTCTTCATTGAGGTGCTCACGCTTCTCTACATAAGGACGGTTCGCCTATGCAGAAACTTCTCCCATGGCCTTTGCCTATTGGGAGGCATTTTTAATTTAGGAACACTTTTGATAAAAGTTACTTTTATTGAATCATAAATTGTACATACAAAATATTTACACTATCACTGATAGTATTTTCGTAGATGTTCTACATCCAGGGATGAGGCTGTGTCGTTCCATCCATATTTTCAATTTTGTAGGTTCCTGGCCGAACTTATTCCTTGATGCGATTGGGCCCCTCCCAATTGGGACCAAGGGTTCCTGATCCATGTTCTTTAGAAGATAAAAATACCATTCAGAGCACCATCTCATTCAAACGAAATGATCTCTTTTTCACGTTTGCATTGTAATATCTCTTCATTTTCTATTGATAAATGGCCAATTTTGCCTAAGATTCATTCATCATTTCTTCAAGGAGGTCAAGCTCAAATCTTTGTATCTCTTCATTAGATATGTCATTGAAATGAATTCGACAAGGAGAAGGTAGACCACTTCTACTGGGCTCATAGCTTCGATCCCGTAGGCCATAGAGAAATGAGTCTCTCCCGTAGCAGTTCTGCTTGTAGTTTTGATGGCCCAAAGGACTTGAGGTAGCTCATCGACCTAGGACCCTTTAGGGTCATCTAACTTTCTTTTCAATGAGTATTTGATTGTTTTGTTGACAGATCTACATGCCCATTTGCTTGGGGGTGATGTGGGGAAGAAAATTGTTTCTTAATGCCCAGCTCCTCACATAAATTCTTTACTTTCTTGTTGGCAAACTATCGGCAGTTGTCTGAGATAATTGAATGGGGGATTTCAAATCTACAAATGATATTCTTCCACAAGAATTTGGAAGTGTTGATTTTAGTGATTTTAGCAAGTGGTTTAGCCTCTACCCATTTAGTGAAATAATCAATCGCAACAATTGCGAAGCTCAAATTTCCTCTCCCTTTGGGAAGAGGTCCTATGAAGTGAATTTCCCATTTAACAAATGGCAAGGGGCTGGAAACAACATTCAGCTATTGGGAAGGTTGCCTCTGAATATTTGCAAAGAGTTGGCATTTCTCACATTTTCTAACAAACTATTGCGCATTTTTTTTCAAGCTAGGCCAATAATATCCTTGCCTTAATACTTTTTGTACCAAGGACCATCCTCCTGCGTGGTTCTCATATACCCCTTCATAAATTTCTCGAAGCACATAAATAACTTGCTCTCTTCCAATGCATCAAAGTAAGGGTAGTGAAAACCCATGTTTGTATAATACATCGTCCTAGAAGATGAAGTTAGCAGCTCGTCTTTTGAGCTTCTGGGCCTCCTCCTTTTCAGAGGGTAATACTTGATCCTTGAGGAAGGATATAATTGGCTTCATCCATAAGGGAGTGTCCTCAACCCACAGTATCACTTCACCAATGGTGGTGGAAGGTTTGAGAAGATGTTCTGTGGACACCACAGTGGGTAGCTTTGATTCTCTACTACTTGCTAATTTTGATAGGGCGTCAGCATGAACATTTTCCTTGCATGGGATTTGTATGAGCTCGAAACTTTCGAAAGTTGGGATGATTTCCATAACCAAAGATGATCTATTTATACTGCCTTAGTTGACGTGGTGTCCGTTTGATCAAAACCATGTGACCTCATCTCCTTAGTGGAGACTTCACATCATTGTCTATTCATATAATTAATACATTTATAAGGAGTCAACTGCCCTATACAATTGGTTAACACCCTGACATCCTCTATTACAAGTATTACATCAATCACTTCTAAAAAATATATTTTTGTAAGAGACCGCATCGGCTTATGAACTTTGGATAAACTGAGAGCCTCAGAGCTGGTCCTCAAAGTAAAGAGCTTTAGCTCCTTTCTTCGTTTCTTTAGGCAGTGTTTCAGCTCAAGTGTAGTGCTTCGTTAATTGAGGCAGTGTCTCAGTAGTATATATAATTTCTTTACATTTTGACCACTTAGGTTTTTGTTGACTTTTTGTTGATTTTCAGCCCACGTGGCACTTTGACTTTAAGCCACATGACGAGGAGTAACAAAAGTGTTTTCGAGTAGGATGGCCAAAAATTTAAAGGATCTTATCCTCAAAAAGTAGACTAATGTATTTAGATTGTTGTTTTCATTATTGAACCACTTATGGGGACATGAGGAGTGATACCTCTGCCTGCAACTTACTTTGAGAATGTTAGTTTCGTTGTTTTCTCGTCCTTTGTCACACGATGAAATTGGGTTGATGAAGTCCTTGCAATCTATGTTCCTTTGACTCAAGTGGATACATATACATATTTAGGAGTCCAATATTTTTCTTTCTATTTCTGAAATCTAGAATATGAGGAGTTTGCTAAAAAGGATTTCAAATTTAGTCACGAGCAATGGCGTATCCAAGAATTCATCTGAGTTAGGACATATCCATCTGAGCTAGCTCGACGACCGCTTGAGCGACTGCCCAATATATGGGAAAAATGATTTCCGATGTAGCCAGCACGGGAGAACGCCATGGATCGCCAGGTGTTGCATTTACTATTGATCAAGGGTACATGGATATTTTTTGCGAACTTAATTTTTTCTTATCAGAAGTTTATATACTGATAATATTTGATGCATCATTTATGTAAGGCTTATTGGTACAAAACGTCCATATATTTGGTTTTTAGTTTGTAAAACATCCCTACGTTTTAATTTTTGCATTTTCACTCCTATTTCCATGTTTCATTGTGAAAAACGTCATTTCCATCAATTTTATCGATTTCTTAATCTAAAAAATGTAAAATGATAAATTTACCCTCCTATTTAAATAAGACAAAAAATAAAGAAAAATAAAAAATTAATTGCAACCATACTCCCAAACCTTTTTAACAAGTGCAAATAATCTTAAATAAATTATTAAAAATTCAAAAAACAAAAAAAAAGGCTTTGTCTCTCTCCCTCTCATTTTCCTCATCCACTACCACCATGGAGCCTCCACCAATTCCTCCCAAATCCACAGTGTTGCCGCCTCCAAAAACATTGGAATTTCACCCCCCTCAACCGGCACCAATACTTCCTCAATTCACCACAACCAAACAATTATACAAATAACCACAAATTTGAATCAAAATTAGCCCCAAATACACTAAGAACCGCACGACTTTTTCACCAATTTTGGCCATTTCATCAATACCCATGCTTGTCCACTATTGGCGGTCAATCCATCTCATCTAGTTGCCCATACTCATGGAGAAACATCACAAAAAAAAAATACAATATGATGCTGATATATCTTGGAATTTCCTCTTGTTGTGGGCAGAATACGTGGCTAGTGTGCCTCTTTCAATTCATGGGTATGAGGGTGTTGATTCTCATAATTTGCTACATGTTAATTCTTGTCAACATCACATGATAGTGGGTGTAAATTTAATTGCCCCAATTAACAGTCAGATTGATCCAATTTTGGCTACAACCTGCCTACCTAACTCGAACAGCTTGCTACCTCCAATTAATGAGCCCACCATGAGCCGTTCTATCAATTCATCCATGGGCATCTCAAATAAGGTTTATACGTCAATGGGTAAGCGTCCAATTGATCCAAATTATTCATCAATTGATTACGTTTTGGAGTCAAACTTGGCCGTGCAGTTCTTAGTGTATTTGGGGATTTTGAGTCGAATTGTGGCTATTTGTGTAATTGTTTGGTTGTGATGAATTGAGGGAGTATTGATGTCAATGGTGGTGGTGGTGGAAGAGAAGGAGAGGGATGGAGAGAATGCCTTTTTTTTTTTTGTAATTTTTTAATAATTTATTTATTATTCATTTGATCGTTTTAAAAAGATTTGGGAGTGTAGTTGCAATTAATTCTTTATTTATTTATTTTTGTCTTGTTTAAATATAAGGGTATATTTATCATTTTACATTTTTTTAATTGATAAATTTGATAAAAATTTATGAAAAAAACGTTTTCCACAATGAAACGTGAAAATAAGGGTGAAAATGCAAAATTTTGAACCGTATGAACGTTTTACACACTACCAGTTAAGGACGTTTTGTGCCAATAAGCCTTTATGTTATATTGAGGAACTTTTGCTTGCTTATTATTGCTCTCAAAATCAGGGATTAGGACTTAATTTATAAAACTTGACCTTCATTCCACTAATAGAACACTTAAAGAGGCTTCTTTGAAATATGTATACGGATTCAGGTTGTACTAAAGAAATACGGTATTCTTTTTACTGCCGACGAGGTAATATGTGGGTTTGGAAGGCTCGGGAAGATGTTCGGGTGTGACAAGTATAACATCTTGTCTCCATGGCAAAGGTAAAGTTCAACAATTTTCTAATATATTCCATTGCCTAGTTATAAATTGAACTCCAACCTCGTATTCCAGGCACTTTCTTCTGCTTATGCTCCAATCCCAGCTGTTCCTATGAGTCTTGAAGTCAGTGATGTCATTTATTCTTAAAGCAACAAACTTGGTTAGTGATAACATTTTAATCTAAATCTCTTTGTATGATATTTTTATAATCTTTCTAACTTAAAAGGTTAACCCGTCCCCCTTACTTGATAACTGATAGGTTTTTTTTCCCATGGATTCACTTATTCTGGACACCCCGTATCTTGTGCTGTTGCATTGGAAGCTCTCAAGATCTACCAAAGTGGAATGGCCACTATATAGCTAGCCCTAGCCTATAGTAGTCAGCCTAACCAAAGCTTCATAACAACATAAAATTAGCATTATAAATTGGATCTTAATTAGATGGACTAAAGTGGAATGCTGACTTGCTAATGGCAAGGCTAACCGACAAGGACGAACCCAGCTTTGAAGCTCAGCCCAGGTGGACGTTGACCGGTCAACGTCGACAATCAGCGATCATAAGAGTGAGGTCGTTTATTAATATTTAATTAAATAATATTAAAAATTATTCATGCCATGTAGGTAAACGCACTAATTCAATACAACCCAAAATACTGAATAAATACGCAATATAACCTACTTTGTAGCTGTGGTCTTAGACAACTGCATTCTATGTGATCTCATGTTTTGAAAACGGTGCAATATTACCTCATTCTCAATTTTTCCTAAATTTTCTTTCTCCATGTAAACCACCAAATTGTCATTCAACCAGTCGTCT
>CAIGRP010071711.1:0-29058 GCA_903798385.1 Fraxinus cuspidata | reverse complement strand
TTTTAAGTTACTTATTTTGCCAAATGCCAATTTACTTATCTAAAACATATTCGTGTTCTTGTCTGTGTGTTTTTATGGGAATTTATTGAGTGAAAAGCGTGTTATCAAACTATGTTGCAATTACTTTTGCTTTCTGTTTTGTGATTTTTGATGCTTTTATTTTAATTAATGTCCGTTCTTGATGATTAAGGTCGTGTTTGTCTATACTTAAAAGCAAGTGAAAATTTAAAGCTAAAAGTTTAGCTTAAGTTACCTATTCTTCCAAAGATTTTGCAAAGATACTTGTCCAAAATCAATCTTGCTAAACAAACATGGGCTTTTGATGAGATTTAAAAACAGGGGACATGCTATCTTCTCCTTTGAAAATAATCAANTCAATCTTGCTAAACAAACATGGGCTTTTGATGAGATTTAAAAACAGGGGACATGCTATCTTCTCCTTTGAAAATAATCAAAAAATGGAAAGGTATTCATTTGGAACATGAAAACGTCACTAAATGGTCATGGTTACTCTTCGTGACAGAGTGGAAGATGGGAGGGGTTTCTCGAACTCAGAAAATGATCCAATGAATTCGAAAGAATTGATCGATGAGCCATGAGGTGAAAATCTCATATACGGTTCTGTAGAGTGGCAATAAGGGTGATTTATCCGGCAACTTTTCCACTATTAGGGAATGTGCAAGTACTGTTTAGCATGTGTTTTGCCCCATTTTCTCCAAACTCATTTTCAATCACATATTCTCTCGGTAAAATAAATTTGCACGTGGATCAATAAATATTTTCAAATCACCACCCATTTTAAAAAAAATGAAAAATAAAAATAAATCACTTTTCACACAATCTATTGTCAAAAAATCTCTATGGGGCTTAATAATGAATTTGATAATTCATAGATGCCCAAAAAAAGTGTCAAACTTCTTTTAATTCCAACACTAGGAAGATTCTTTAAACGCTAGCAATGTTGTGCATCAAATAGCAAGTGATTAAAAATGTTTTTCAAGAAGAGGAATTTATACATGTAAATTATCAGAATAAAAATTATAATAATATAAAGGCTTGAAAAATTGAAGGAAAATTGACAGATGAGTGCAAAATTACCAAAACAAGTTTTGGAGAAGAAAGAGGAGAACCGAGTTCTCTACCCGGCATTTCCACCTATCCAGCCGGATTCTTGGCATGTGAGCATTGTCACCACGATCGCACCTTCGAGGAGACCCTTTGGTGGTGGTGCATCTGGCACGTGGTGATTTGCTGGTGGCGTGCATGGGCTCATGAAGGGTTGTCGACTCTTCCTTGACTGCTGTTCTTCATTCTGCATATGATGGAGTCTTTTTTAACACTGATAGGTTGGAAAACGTAAGCCCTACAGTTGAAAAATTAATTTCTCATCTCTCCAGTAATAACTAAAATGCAGATTAGTTCGCTCGGTGTGAAATTTCTTACCCTAAAACACTTTTATTGCTTTTATGATGATAACTACCTTGACGATTGCGAACTGTTTTTCCTGAGTTTTATTTGATGATAGCTATCTTGTTGATAGCAAACTGTTTTTGTCGAGTTTTGTTTGATGATAGCTATCTTGCCTATGGCAAGCTCCCTAAACTTTTATTGCTCATATGATGATAGCTATCTTGTCGATAGCGAACTGTTTTTGCTGAGTTTTATTTAATGATAGCTATCTTGTTGATAGCAAACTGTTTTTGTTGTGTTTATGACCTATTGATCGCTATCTTGTAGATAGCAAACTGTTTTATTGATTTTTTTTTTAACTGTTTTTGTTGGGTTTATGATATGTTGATAGCTATCTTGCCGATAGTAAACTGTTTTTGCTTACATTTTGTGTTGATTGGTGGTCTGCTAATAATCTTCGCTGACCATGATTTTTATTTTATTTTATTTTTTATTTAATTTTTTTTTTTTGGGGAAATTTGTTGAGTTAATAATTTCATACAATACACTGTTTTTAGAATTTCTCTCTTATTATGGAGATTAGCATCTAAACTGTTGATCCAATCTAAATACTGTTCTGCTTCTCTACATGGAATGGAAATTCACCCACTTCGGAAGATGTCTTGGAAATCACAAGGGATCGATTTCTGGATAAATCGTTCAGTGTTTTCTATTCTATCAAACTGGAGAAACACGCTGCAAGGCTGTGTTCTTTTGTTCGCATAATGAGCTGTAGTTCTTCATTTCGTTCAGCCAGAAAAGGGTTGTGATGTTTATTTTGAAGACTCAAATATGCTGATTTATGCGAGTAAGATTAGTGAATGACATTTCGAATTTTTAAATTCTGAATAAAGTTTTTCTTTTGAATTTGTGATTCATAAGAATAGAACTTCTATTAAGGACATCATATATATGTATTCTTTGTGAATTACTTTCGTCCTTATTTGTTCTGTTTCATCATTTTTGCCAAGTTAAGCATCTCAAAATGGTTGACTGGTTCAAAATCTTTTCATTAGTTTGCATTTTGTAGACCGATAGTCGTATGTATTGTGAACATGCTTATGCACGTTTTTCAGAATTTAATAAATGCCTAGCAGAAAGTTAGCTTTCTTGTTGTGCAAGGCTAGACATGGGTGGTGATACTTTTTCCTCTGTCTTATTAGAGATCACACTATTCGTAGTGCATAGCTGATGAAAAAGAAGAAGAGATTCTTGGGACCTAATGATCTTTTGATGTCAGTGTCCATAGATTTTAAGCTATCTTTGCAGAATTATCTGCCTGAAGTAGTTTTAGTTGAACGGCTAGTCAAAAAAAGATCATTGGTATGGGAAGTATGCAATGATTCATTAGGAAAAAGAATAAAGAGCTTAAACTGTGAAGAACAGTTTGATAAGTATTGGGGTTTTTTCGAATTTTGATTGGTTGAGTACTTTGTCAGGGAAAATGGCTAGTACGGGTTGTTGAGGAAAGGTGGGAGGCGTTATGAAAAGTATCCTGTCAATGGTAAGAGTTTTAATGCATAGATAGAGCTTAATGTTATGACGACTGAGGTGTTGTTTTTTAATTTATTACATGGAGAGTCCTATTTTAATAAGTAAAACATGGTTAAGGAGTTAACATGTGGTGAATGTAACGGAGAAACACGAAGCCAGAGTATTAAATGAAGGGATGGTATATAGGACAATGCTCCATCTTTCCCACCTTCGATCCATTGGAATGAAGGATATCTTTCAGTGAATATAGGAGAAGAAGTACGTGTGAAGTAGATACTTGGGATACTTTTAATTATAATCAAGGCTTTTGAAGTCGGGCGTTGTAGGGATTATTAGACATTTTTTATTTTGATTTGAATTCAAGACTGGAAAATTGCCTGGGCTATTGTTATCCACCCCTTTTCTATTTCGTGCTCATAGTTGATTATTGTTAAGGATGAATTGGTCCTCATTCCTCTTTGTTTTTCTCGGAACCACGTCATTGTTCTTCTGCTAACGAAATATGATTACTCTATAGGAATGCAAAAATGAAAAATTCTACTTTTAGATTATTGGACTCGAAAGATAAAAGAGAGAAAAGATTTTAGATTGCTTATGTGATTAAGAAGGGTAGAGATGAAACTTCATGAAGATTAAGATGAATGGGGATGGCCCTTTGGCTCAGTTGCTATAATATTTTTGATAGGTAAGATGGAGATTAAGATTTGTCATTCCTATGAATAAATATATTCTAAATGAAGAGTGCATAGTGAAAGCTCTATGGATTCGGAAACTAAAGAGAGCATATACATAGCTCATATACATAGCGTAAGTTTAAGAAAATAGTAAAAGTGTTACTCGTAAATATGATAGCCTGCACTTTAATATGGTTAGAACGATCAGAAGATAATAAATAAATAAATATACAGCTAAGTGTCTGATTGTGCACAACTTCGTTGTTTTCTCTTCATTTTCCCTTTTTGTCCCTTTATGACTTATGTTTTGTTTTATATTTGTTTTTCTGTGCCATGTAGAACATAAATCTTGGGAGTTTTAATTGCTGAAGTCATAGGAGAAGTTTTTATACTCTCTTAACGTTAAATGACTTCAAAATCCGGTCCAAACACAAATAAGATGCATGACAAAATTCAGTTCATATGACCTAGGGCACAACATTCGTCTTTGTACGGTTTATTCTAGTACTGAGTTCTACTGTGTTTTGAGTTTCGGTATTAAACTTCAGATGTAAAACAACTGCAGATATAAAACTTCAATATTACAATATGTTCCTTAGGCTTTAATGTTGAAATGGAAGTCGTTAGCATCACAAAAGAGTGGACTTATACCCGCCTTCGTTTCCACAACTAGGAAGAAACCATGGAGACATATAGACCATTTCCATTTATCTTGGCGTCTAAGACAAACTGCTAGGAGTGCCCATAATCGAGAATCCTATTTTGCCAATATCTTTCGGATGACTGGATTTGTATCTTGGCACCTAGGAAAATTGTCTTGAGTTTGTGATGTTAGATCTTTTCTTTTGTTTCCATACCTCGGATGAAATCAACCATTATGTTTCACCAAGATGTATCATAAGTTGTTGAGATGGCATTATATATTTTTATTTTCATTACAAATATAATAAAGCAACATACAGCAGTTCCAAAAATATTGTTGAATTGATGGCACAGAATTTCATGGTCCACAGTTGTTTCCTTAAAGAGAAGTTTTAAAAGGAAGGTCTATAGGCATCTTCGTGTTGTGAAAACTACTGATAATATATATGATCTATTTTTTGTGTATTGGTACCAGTGAGGGTAGGCCCAAGACACATTCAAAGCACTGGCTTATGTACTTACCATTACTTTATGGTTTAGATGAAACTAAAAAGGCAATTGCTATCGCAAAAATTGAACTTAGGATATAATATTTCACATGGGAAGATGTGTGTAAAGATTAACTTCTAAGATGAAGGTACACTAAGGCTAAGGACTGGTTAAAGTGTGATGGGAAAGATAATCAATGTCAATACCTTAGAACATTGAGCTTGTGGCCTCTTCAACATCTGAGATGGACGACAAATCTTTTTTATCTATACCAAATTGAGAAATGTCTTCTAAGTTGGATCATGCAAGTATTTTTGGCTGGGCTTATAAGTTTCCTATAAGTACAACAGTTTTTAATGATTCTTTCCATGTCAACAACTTTTCGTATTTAACATAGTAGACTTAGTTGAACTGATTGGTTCTGCAATCCCATTTTATTGGTTGTATAGTAAGAAGTGGATCGATAAATAACTTAATTTTCAAGAAAAATTCCCAATATATTCAAGTATTGCTTTCTATTAAATATATTCGTAGAATTTGAATTTGAGTTCTTACTGTAGTTTGCATATCTTCAAAAACAAGGACATCATACCTGATGATAGACCATGGTCATCAAAGAATGTTATAGACCTTCAATCTGTATAATGATTGCTGAACATTTTTTTTAAGCAAAGCACCAACACAACGCAGGGGTTTATAAGCTCCATTAGGGAAAGGCTGATGGGGGTTTGTGTTCCCCAACAATATATATGAAATCAAACTCGTGAAAATAAGAGGAAGGGGGAATAAACCGGACCTCCCAAAAGCAAAAAGATGTAACAAATGAAGGAACTTAATAAGAGGGGATGTAGTACTTTTTCTTCGAAAAGAGCAAGTGGGAATCAAACTTTCTCTAATACTAGAAAGTCTACATCCGTCTACTTGTACAAGAGCTCGAAATTGTCGTGGTAGATCGAAAGGACATTGCTCCAGATAAAGGTGCTGATCTCATTTTTTTGATGCAATGAATCAGCAACTTGGTTCCCTTCACGATAAATGTGAAAAATAGTATTACGATCAAATAAGAGATGATGCTTTATATGTCTGAGAATTAACTGAATCTTTCGTGGTCTTGTACCCCTAGTGATACAGTGAAGGTCATAGACAAGTTTGTCTCCACCAAAATGTTTGATAATCTAAGTCGTCAAGCAAGTGAAATCCCATACAAGATTATACAAGATAGTTCTTAACTCAACCCCAAAATAAGGCAAGCTCCATAAGTTGACGAGAAACCCCTAATGCAATGTCTATCACGGTCTTGAATATTGCTCGATCCACTATCTTGACGTATCCGTTGGTGTTGATCTTGTAAGATCCCACTAATGGATACATCAAGAAACCAATATAAGGGGTGTTAAGCGTCAAGAGTTAACGAAAAACCAAAAAGAGAGGCGATCACTAAATCTCCATGCTAATGCATATATCGGAATAAGCTCTCCAAATGATTCGTCTAGGCTCCATACGTATCTCATGTTTCGCATGATTCCTTGCAGTCCATAAGAACCAAAGTATCAATAGAGGAATGATAGTGCGAATGTCCCTTATGGATGTACTGGCCGAATAACTCCATCTCTTGAACTGTGGTCTAACGCCTTGATCTCTTGAACTATGGTCCAGCTCCTTCACCTTCACCTGATTTCATCGATACCTAAAATATATCTCTATAATGAAGCCATACCCGATTAGGGATGGTGTTGCATGTGAAAATGTGTGAATTAGTCTCGATCTCTGATCAACATTGACAATAGGAGGCCATATGGCTGTTAGTCCTCCTCTGAATGACCACAACAATCCGAATTAAATCCTGCCATAATTTTCAGTAGAAGAAAGAAACTATAGTAGGTATGATGGAGCTTCTCATCAATTGATATGAATTCTAAGACTATCAATTAGAGCGAACTAACTGCTAAGCTAATTTGATAGCAAAGCTACCACCGATATATTCATTCAGATAATCTGATCTTAGATACTTGCCTTAGAGGTATAATATGTTCAACCATAGATGATGGAAGTACATGTAACAATCGTCCAGTATCCCATCTTGGGCCATCATAAAAGTCCTGCACCCTCATAAATGAGTGCTGTCAATGTAGGAATAAGGATGCTGAAAACACAGAAGGTTGAAAAATTGAGAAAGTTCATTTTCGATAATTCATAATACAACCTACTTACCCCCTTTAATAGTACACACGAGAGATTAAAAAGGAAAACAAGATATTCCTAAATCTGCCTAGAATCCCCCCTAATTACAATAATTACGATTTACCCAAATATACAAAGTTAATTCAGTAAGCTAGAATATTCTCATATTTTTCGGGATTTCGACACTCCCCTTTAAGTTGAATTGTAAATATTGATCATATCCAACTTGTGCATGTCATCATCAATTTTTGGTCTGATTAATCCTTTGGTGAAGATGTCAGCAGTTTGTTCTTGTGTGGGAGCATATGTCATATAAATAGTCCCGTCTACCTTTTTTTGATGAAATATTTGTCTACCTCTACATGTTTAGTTCGATCATGTTGAAATGGGTTGAGAGAAATATTGATTGCAACTTTGTTATCAGAATATAGTTTGATTAGAAGTTTTATTGTGACATGTAGCTTTTCTAGGAGTTTCTTTAACCATAATCCCTTACATATTCCTTGTGCTACCATTCTAAACTTGGCCTCAGCACTACTTCTGGCTACTATGTTTTGCTTCTTGCTTTTCCATATTACGAGATTTTCCCATACAAAAGTGCAATATCCGATAGTGTTCCTCCTATCTTCTGTAGAACGTGCCCAATCTCCATTTGTGAAGAACTACGTCATTTAATTTCATCTTTCTCAAAGAACAGTCCTTTCCTCGAGGATTCCTCAAGACATCTGAGTATTTTGTAGACTGCTTCCAGATGAACTTCCTTTAGAGAATGCATGTGTTGGCTTACCATACTAACTGCAAATGCAATGTCAAGTCTAGTTTGTGACAAGTAGATTAGCTTACCTACTAGTTGTTGATATCTGTTTACCAATATAATTTCCTTCATTCTCGATTTTTGCTCACATCAATCGGTGTATCACTTGGTTTACATCCAAGCATTCCAGTTTCGGTAAGGAGGTCAAGGACATATTTTCTCTAAAAGATGCTGATGCCTCTTTTCGACCTTGTTAATTCCATTCATAAGGAGTATCGTATTTGTCTCAAATCTTTTACTTCGAAAGTAGTGGCTAGACATTTCTTTAGTTTCTCCATTTCTATTATGTTGTCTCCCGTCAAGTTTATATCATCAACATATACAATCGTCTTCCCCAATCGTCTTCCCCAATGATAGATCCTGAAAGACACAATGTGAATGAAAGAATTTAGCAGTGCAATTCAAGTTCTTTGTCAATTGGCTTATAGATGATAAATTATAAGATAAATTAGGGATATGAAGGATAGATTCTAAAGTTATGAAATCTGAGATTTGAATACTCCTTTTTCCTCTACTGATGAGAGTGACCCATCAGCAATTTTAACTCTTAAGGTTATTGACACAGGTTGAATATGAAGAAAATAGGTTGTAGAAGCACGTTACGTGATCAGGTGCTCCCGAGCCCATGATTAAAGGAGTTTTCAATTTGGAGGTAGCATTTAAGGCTCTTAAAAAATTACCTCTATGGACTAACGAGCTTGAAGGATCATTTGGGGAAGATTGACCAGCTGTTTGAAGACTTAAAAATATTTTGTAGAATTGTTCTATTGTTCAGGGTTGAACGCACCGCTTGAGGTACGATTATTTATTGATGGTTGACACAAGCTTGGTAGCCTCGATTTCTGTTATTCTGGCTTCTTTTCTAATTAGTTAGTTTTACATGTAAATCCTAGAAGATACTTTTTGTGTCCTGGTTTACGGCAATGTTCACACAAGGGTCGACCTTTTTGTTGTTTTGTGCCTAGCCTATTTATTGCACCTTTCAAATATAGAACCTTAATTCCAGGCCATTAAGATTAAGTTCATTTAAAAAATTAGTAGCTGGTCCCATTATTTGAAAGGAAGCCAATGTTACTCGGCCCAACTCCATTAATTGCTCTCGGTTTAAGCCCAATTTTGGGGGGTCCAGACCCTTTTATCAATAAGGATGACACTTCCTCTTTGTTTCTCCCACTGTTCATCATCACTCCATTAACACCTCACATGTCGAAGGCAATGGTCGCTAGCCAAGAATTATCCCTCTAACATCGTCCAAGTCCAGATGGAGTCCAACAAAGAATTAGAACGCCCTTTCTGTTTTCAATTTTTCCAGTAACATGCACACTCCCTAGGGCAGTCCCACTCTTCTTCTTTACTCAAGTCGAGCTCCTGCCACAATGCCACCATCTCTGTGTAGTACTCAGTTACTTCTCTATCACCTTGCTTTATTTGCCAAAGTTTGGTCTTGATTTCAAAGATTTGGGGCAGAATTTTTAGAATCGAGTAGGTTTCTTGAACCGCGTCCCGAAAGTCTTGCGGTTGGGACATTCCTGAAATTGGTGGGGTGGGGGGGTGGGGGTGGGGAATGGAAGTTCAACCACAAGATATTGAAAATATGTCCGACAGAGTTATTAACTTCCAGTAAGAACCAGTTAGTTGTGGCTAGTGATACTACTTGAAGGTGCTACCATAAAACTATACCGTGGAAATTAGGCAGCCTATGCACAACTTAGTAAAATGCAATCAAGTTGGTCGCCTCATTTTGGATAAATTAGAAAATGATGTTGTGTATGTTTGCGCCTTCTCTGCAAGAATTGGCAGATGTTCTTACTGAAAGAGTTTCTACCAAGTTGGGATAGTGGAGAACTCTTGAAGATTTGTTCAAACCAATTTCTTTTAGTTAGGCCTTGTTCTGGGTGTTTTGATTACTTTATATTTTACTATTTAATGGCTAGTTTCCTTGATTTTTAGGTCTCCTTGTATTAATCTGCTAATAAACATCTATGTACCATACTTGTGTAGAATGGCGGCAAATTTAGAATTTCTCTCCATTACTGCATTCAGTAAATTCCATAGATCTTAAGTGCCCAACAAGCACTAGAATAGAGAGGAGTCAAGAAAAAGAGATGAGAGGAAAGAGAATGAGGGGAGGGGAGGGGAGGAGCGAAAAGAGTTAACGGAATGATAGAAAAAATAGGGAATTTGTATGGTATTCAATAATCTAAGTTCTATTTCAAAGCAAGCATAACTCTCCTAATTTAGTGTCCTAACCTAATCTAATTTAAGTAGAAAACTTATTCTATTCTAAATAGATTCAAATGTTAAATGGAAGAATTCAAATAAAAGTAACTTCTAAATTTGGTTGTCTCTCTAGTACGCTTGTAATTCTGCATCATATGTACCCGACTTAAAAGAATGTGACTCGGAGTAGTTAAACTCCAAATAGTCATCCAAAAGCTCCAATCCAGCCAGGAAACCTTTTTTTCAGGAATTCAAGTAACATCCATAGAATGTCAGTGTTCTATAATTACAGCCTTCTTTGGATGCAACTATGTAATCTGGAGCACATAATCAATGAAATTGATTGGTGGAAAAGAAGCAAGACCTCGTGGTGGTGGACAAGAAGATGACAACCTGGAAACTTAAATGTGTGTCGATAAGAATACAAGACTGTCATATCGATATCTTGATTAATATTGAAGTACACTGGCAAGTGTTTGAACAATGCGAAAGGGACGAAATACATCAATTTTTTTTTTTTTTTAAATTACATCTAACTTCAACACACCTAAAATTTTGCATAATTTTGGTGGGTCCAAAAACATATGTACAACCAAAGAGCTACGAGATGAGCTTATTTAACGTAGGAATTTGGCTTAAGTGAGCACTGAAAACTAATATCTAAAGTACCAAAGAAAGTAATCAACGTGTAAGTATTACAATACTTTGAAGAGTTTTTGAGAAAATTGAGACGTTATATGAAATTGAGTAGGCACATGTTGAAAAAAAAGTGTGTTTCAAAATCTAAGTATTAATTTATTTATACTTCAAAAGTTCCTTGATACTCTTAAGAGGCATACATCTACCAAATAAACCTTTTTTTCTCCTACCTAATATCATTGTGTTTGTTTACGTACATGATCTTAACATAGGAAAATTGGTTCTAGTGGATAGAAAATAGTCTGGAGTGATTTTATTCAAACAATCAACCATATATGAACTAATAATCCAGTTATAGATAGACTAGAAAACTATAACAAATTAATCTGATCAAAACAAACATAATTTTAAACTAAATTCTACATTAAAATCCTATATAAATCCCATATTTATTCATATCACCATTCTCCTTTAGTAGGCTTAAGGTGGATTCCCAAGCTTGGTTATGGGTGATATAGTGTTTTGATTGTATATGTCTCATAGCTATGACTTTTAAGCGGAGCGGTGACAATACCCTACATTAATTAGTATCAAAGATGGAAGTCTCATATTCGAGTCGATACTAGAGCATTCCCGTATGATATAGCTTAGCAAGGATATGGTTGCTCAGGTCAAGAATGTACCAATAGGATGACTCCTATGGGCATGTACCAGTAGTTAAGTAGGAGAGTTCTCTACGGAGCATCGGAGGTTCGAATCCCCGTGACAGTTGGAAAGCAACATTTATGTTGAAAGACAGATTTCTCATGGAAGCAATGTTATGGTGCACTTTGTCGCTCCTCTTGAGGTCATGTCCACACGTTGTAAAGGGAGGTCTACGAGGAGAACCGCACTCCAAATGTTTGGCCCAAGTGTGTATAAGTTGTGACAACATCCAGATTTACCTAGGTGGCGAACCGGGGGGAAGGCTACCACTCCTTAGGATTAGTCGGGTGAAGCTCGGACACCTGAGTCACCCAAAAAAAAGGACTTCACTTATTTTTATTTATTTATTTTTTCTTTTCTCTTATTTTCTGGTTCAGAGAGATGGGGATAGGTTGGGATAATTACCATAAAGAATTGAAGTATTGGAAATTGTCTTGTCATTATTGTATGTTATACTTGCACTATAACTTGGATTAGTCTCTTATATGCAACAGTTGTATACATACTGAATTTGTCACACTAACGGAAAATTTTTTATTTGCAAACGGAACTTTCACATTAAACTTTTGACCTTAGGATATAGTCTTTAGTGTGCATTAACATTGCTAACTATGATTCATCATTCAATGAATCACTTTTGCTGTTATACTTGCGCTTATTAAATTGGAGGTGAAGTGAATAGTAATATTCCCATGTTTGTGTTTTAGGTAGTTTTGAATTCTTTGTAATGATTGCACTTTTTTATAGTGTGAGGAATTATGGCTTGGAAAAGCACATATACCACGGATATCAAAAGTTCCAGGACTATCAAAATTGGCTTCTTACTCTCTGTCTGTTATGGATGTCAAACGTGTGAGTAACTAGTAATATTCTCTCTATTACGAACTCGCACACTTAGGGTATGTTGGTATGCAGTACTAGATAGGACAATGAACAACATTTTTCCTATCTCTTTCTTATTTAAAATTGTTGAATTACTATCCAGTATACCTTAGCAAACATGCTATCAAAATTGTGAATGCATACACCATGTTTAAGTGACTTTGATTGATGATCGTTTTCTGATCTCTGCCTAATGCAACTCAAACTCCCAATCTTTCTGATTTCAGGTAAGGATAACGTGGAATGATCTCTGTGATCATGTGTGGGAATTTCATTTCACTCAGGTATTTATTTCATTCTTATTGGTTAGCCAATCCTTGCACATTTCTGATGAAGCTCTAGAAATTTTACTTCGAAGTTTTTAGGTTCAGCTTAACATGCTCATAGTCATTTACGGTTGCTCTAAAAGGTGTGTTAGGTATAGGCACTTTCCTCAGTTGCTGTCTTTAGCAAACCATCAATTCCCCTGTTTATCCCAGAGAGACCTAAATCTTTTCATTCGATTGCTTAGTTACATATTATCCGTATGTCGGATAAGTATTAATTTTCGTTTCTTATTTACCTTCCGTTAGCTGCGTTAGTTCTTTCCTATTTTATGTTCTATTTCAATTTTGCTTCCACCATGTCGTGTGTGAACCAATTTGTTTTCATGTTTTAACCTACACACACTGTTAAATTTTCTCAAATGTCAGTAGTGTTAAACATTGAATCTCATACGGGTGACAACTCTTTCATTAGCCCAGTCTTTCATTTCTGCATTCCCAACTTCTTTGTTTGCTGCAAATGCAGCCGAAGTTCATTGTTTCTTTAATTGGGCACCCAAGATTATTTGGAAAATTAAATTTGAACTCTCTCTTGAAATACTTAAATTAGTTTTCCATTTTTAGTTACCTTTACGGGGAACTCCCCTAAGAAAGTATTTACTTGATGTTCATTCTTTTATGCAGCTCGAAGCTGCTATAGTTCTTCTATATTTATATTTCAGTTGATTCTAAAGACAATATGGCTTTGCTATTTGTTTTCATAAAATATAAGTTGTAAAGATCCCGAGTTGTTAGATTATCTGTGTCATATACTTTTCAGTCTTTATTTTTCTTCTCTTTGCGTACATATCTTTTAGGTTCCCCCTTACCCCGTCTTTGCAGTTGTAGACACAGCAGGTAAAACTTTACTGTTCCAGTGGTTAAACACCAAATTATTCATAAAATTACGAAGAAAAAGTTCCTTTAGTATTTTCACTTCTTATTTACCTTTATAATCCTTTTATGATGGGCTATGTAGTTAGTTACTCAAGACTTTTTTATGCTGCTTGTATGAACTTTTTTCGAACCTAGATTATAATACTTCATTTTGCCAGGATGAATGACTGACTCAGATTTTATCAAGGATAAGACTTTGTTATCATTCTAAATTATAATCATTGTCCTCAACACAATGTATACAATATCAAAGCATGGGCCCCAAAAAGGATTAATTTCATAATCTTACCCTGATATTCTGACGATCTCCTCTTTCTGTAGGCTGCTCCTGAATATTGGCGAAATCTTGATCCTTACTGGACAGGCACAGGAAGTCCATTGCGCCGGTATTTCCATCCAGACGGAAGCATATCTGCAGATCCTGGTGATCCGGTATGGGGTGGCCACGAGTCATGTTACACTACAGTTACCGGTTTGCTGGGAGATGGGAAAATACGAGAACATTATGTGAGGATCAACCGTTGGCCTCAATTTTACGTTTCGAGGAAGCCTGACTGGGGTTGGGAGTTAGCAAACCCTCTCTGCAGCTACACTAGTGTCCCTGATGCTGAAAAGGAAGATGGTACAGGTCCTCTGTTTCCAGTTTAATGATCTAGTTTTGCCGGTGTTTTGTGTTTGGCAACGAGCTTTTGTTTTATGTATGTATACACGTATAAAACACATCGTGTTTTTTTTCAAAGAAAATTTTTCATGCGAATCTAAATTGCATGGGCATGGCTGTGTAGAAAAAAAAATGAATGATTTGTGTAGATATGTTATCAATTAACACAGCAGTTTAAATGATTTAAAAGGTAAGAAGAGAGTTAAAAAGACAGGTCAAACAAAGTCGCAAAAAATGATGTCCCAAAGTTGACTTTTTTCTTTGTGCGGGTACTTTTGACACTACATAGTTTTAAAATAAGTCTTATAGTTCACCATAGGTTCTTCATACGTGGGAACGATTAGAGAAATAAAAAACTAGCCTTATTGATTTCTCAAAAATAATATGAATGTAGTATAAGATATATAGAGGATATTTTTTTTCAGTCGTGGTTAACAAATAAATATTCCTGTAAAAATTGACCCCCACAATATTAAAAATTAATCCATTAAAATAGAAGTTACATCTGAATTATGGTGTTTTAATTATGTATTAAAACTGCAAATTTTAAAAAAAAGAATCAAGACTTATAATTAAAGTTAAAGTCAACTATTAATTTCATTCATATAATGTTTCACAACTTTTCAATTATATATTTTATCAACTTTTATTAAAATCTACTAAAAAGTTAATTTTAATCGTTAACAAATAAGGGGGCACAAATCGAAAATCGTTATGAACAAGCAATCATGAGGAATACTTACCTTTGTGCTTTTGGTCATTATTGTTGCTCCCCAGACGGCCACAGTTAGTTTTGGCATATCAAATTCTATTCTAATCAAGAGAGAGAAATTAGAAAACATATTAAAACTTCTATTTAAATCGAGATAAAAAAACTAGTAGACAACATACTATGTCCTTGTCTGAATCGTATGTAGGAAGCATATCTCAGATTGTCTCAGTATGAAATTTTTACAGTTAAGTACGAGGATTCTCCTAATGGAAAAAGGTTGAGGGCGATCATTAAAAAATTAGACCTTGCAGTTTTCTTAATAGTGTTCGGCCAGCAATGTCTTTCCAAGTGTTCATTTCAGAGATGGAAGAGTTTTTTTTTTTTTTTTAAACGAATATGAAAATTAAATAATTTTATTTTAAAAGTGAAACCAACGTGGGCTAAAGTTGTGTTTGATTATAAGCATGAAATTTGCGTAGAAAACATATAAGTTCTAGGTATTTTCAACCTAGAAAATGTCGTACATTCTTATAAAGTTGAGTTTTCAAGAAGTGTAAATTACCTACAAAATAAAAACCTACTCCTTTTGAAAAAACGTTTTCCTTATTTTTGAAAAAGAATGACCTTTCATAGAAGATAATATCAATCAAACATTCCAAAATTTGAAATCGGATGAAAAAGGACATTTTCTCAACCACACCCCAACAGTTTCCTACCTTTCAATTCATTTCAATTGGAGCATAAATGACAGTCAATTGAAGACAAAAATAAAATAAAATAAAATAAAAAATCTGATCTCTTCCAATCAATAAACGAAGGGAAAACTAGTATCTTCCAGTTTTCCAACTTTTTTAACAAGATCTTGATACATACATACATATGTATGTATCAAGATTTATATAATGGATTATATAATATTACGTGCCACTCTATTATTTGTAATTTAAAGTACATTCAACTTTTTCTATCAATATTTTCCCATCACGTCATTTTATGTACGTAGCATAATCCTTTTAAGAAAAAACCCACCCCAGCCCACTCCAGCCCACCTCTGAAAATCGCCGCCACCTGCCACCACCTGCCACCTGTAAATTACTCGTTAGCACTGCACAAGAAACCACCCAACCTCCTTTAGTTTATCTATAAAACTCACCGGGGTCGTGTCCGAAGTTCTCTTCAATATTCTCGAATGAAGCTCCGGAACAGGATTAAGTTGAATCACCGGTCTCCAATCTTAATAATTATTGGAATGAATTAGCAAAATTGAAATTAATAATCATTGGAAGAAATAAGTTTTTCATATAATATTAAAGAGGGAACAAAAGGGTGAGCTGGTGAAGATACAGATTGATAGAAAATGAAAGGAACTCTTTGTTTTATCTTGACCATTGTGACGCTGGAAGGTTGTTTGGGTGAAAAAAATTGTCAAAAATTTAAATCGTGCAATAGTGCATTGTCACGTAGTAAAATATAAAAATAATGTAAAGAATGATGTTTATATATATGATGATTGTTGTGTTATTCTAACATTCAAACGGTACAACTGATTTATCCTGATTTTTTATTTCATTTTTCCTTTCGTTCCTTCAAAAAAATAATATTACACGCAATTTCATAACTTTTTTTTACCACACATTCTCTATCAAAATAATATTCCAAAATGCATTATTGGGGAAAAAAATTGAGGCTCAAACATGCTCTTGTTCTGAAATCATATTGAACTTTTTTTTTTTTTTATCTTAAGTTACTTATTTAAGAAGAATTGACTATTAATTCAAGATAAGCATGATGTACGAAGAAAACAGACCTAGAGCAATATGTGGAACTTATATTTCTTACAAATGTTATTCATAGTCAGCGATTTCAATAGTGATTCTATGTGATGTTTGTTATTTGATGCATTAGAATTATATGTAATTAGTACTTCAAATAATAAGATGCAACATAACGCCAATCACGTACTATAAATAGCTTAATACTCAATTTTTGAGGATTTAAAATAAGGATGAGGCAGAAAGAAAAAGGGACTTGCTGCAATAAGTGGAACTTATATTTTTCTTACAAATTAAAATTTCGATGGGAGGAAAGTTGACATTGAAGACGATAGATATGGAGATATTGTTGTAATAAAATTAATTGCGTACCTCCAACCCTATAATAAAAAATTTCAAAGCACCAACAAGTCTTTTGTTCGAAGCCCAATTGACCCTTTTATTTGATGGAATAATAAACACATGGCTTTCTATTTTAGACAAAAAATTCTGTAAGAAGTTTGTACAGATTTCACTAAGGAGTTTTTGGGATCCCATATACAACTTTCATCTATCATAGAAGTGAGAGAAGTGAGCGGTCTTCTCTCGAAATAACTTCCCTTCAATAACCGAATGGAAAGTTATTGTCACAGTTAATTAAACCCCTATTTGATGCACATTAAAATGAAAAGAATGTATTTTTTTGGTGATGTGATGTGAATATGTGGTTGAAAAAGAAGGAAAAATTATTGATGTGATGAAAAATATTATTTTAATGAAGAATATATAGTTGAAAATGAGTAAAAAATGAGAATAAAAATTATAATATGGCTCATCAGGTACTAACTTAGACTTTAAATTGGATACATTTACACATTTTATTCTGTAGCCAGTATAATTAGTCTAAACAAGATTGACATACATACATACAAAGTGAAGATAATTTGTGTTGAATTGGAATGGTAGTAGAGTCATGATAGAATAATCATGATGATGGTTCTTTCTATTTTTTTCTTCGAAAAATAAAACGCTTCTTAAATGATAATTGGTGATTTTAAAGGTGATTAAGTAAGATTGAATGTGGGGAGATGAATTTTAAAAAGGTTTTAATATAATTGATGGACATCGTTAAATTAATTTAAATTTAATAGTTTCATATTATCTGTCAAAAACGTTGGTAGAGGAAATCCACATGCATTTTAGATACTTTAATTTTAGGAAAGACCAAAATTTACAAAAGTTTATGGCTTAGTCCAACCACAAGAGGAGTTAAATTGTTCAACCAAATAGTTATTATTTTTGAGATTTTTCTGCTTGTACATCAAAATGATACATAAGCGACCAAATATGAATAAATTGTCGTCTCAATTTTTGTTAAACTAATTTAAATGCTGAACTTGAGTTTCATAGCAAAAATGAGATACTTGAGACTATTTAATTAGGCATTTTGGGCCCCTTTTTGGATAAATTGCGTGTGAGACAAATTTGAATATTTTTCATCCAATTTCTCTAAAATGTATATGAATGAACAAAAAATATCACAAAATTGTTGTTGTTGTTGTCGTCGTCGTTGTCGTTGTTTTTGTTCTTATTATTATTATTTGTAAATTTCGCTTGCAACGCATGTGTTACTTACTATTAAATAAACAACATGTATTAATAGTTCTTACTTGGTTGAACAAATAAAAATAAATAAAAACATAAAAGATTCAGAATGATTATTTGAATTTAGATAATTATTACCAGATCTCTCAAGAATTTTCTAATGCTCATATTGCCTGCCTATTATAGTATGTGTATAAGCAATTCCTTTTTTAGTTAAAATTAAAATTTAATTATAGTAATGATTTTGGCTCTCGGTTTGAATTATCTAGCAATCCAAATTCATTTATTCCAATATAAATTAGATTGAAAATGAACCCAAGAAATTATCTCCTCTGTCCTAAGTTTTCTTGTTAGCCCAACATTCTTCGCTTGTCCGAATATTGTTGAGCAGTTTTTGATATCAAACGAGCCTGCAAGATGGCTCCTACGATGATCAAAACCCTATTTTTCATGTTTATGCTACCAATTAATCATCTTAAAACGAGTAATGCAATTGCTTTTACCAAGAGATACAAGGTCAATGTGTACGACATTCTTCCTCAGGACAACTCGAAAATGGTGGCTCATTGTCAACCTAAAGATGATGTTGCAAATTTTATACCAATATCTTTGGTAGAACTCTTTTCTTTTGCCATTTCTGGTGGAATTCTAAACAGAAAACTTTCGAGGTCTTTAATGCTAAATTAGCTGGTCGGTATGAAGTTGGTCTGGCTAATGTATGTTCTTGGGAATGAGAAAAAATAGACAGACTATCTTATGTCTTTACGTAATTAAGTTGATTTTCTACTTTGTCTACACAAGAAAATGCGGCATTTTATCGTACTTTAGTTCTGTGTGATTAAGTGAAACTATATCTAAGAGACTCTCTATTTATAAAGATCATTTTATATATATAACAGAGAGTATCTTTCAATGTTTTTTTACTTCAGCTCTTCGTATTGTCTTTTTTTAAGAGACAATTATTTATTTCTCTTCATCTTTTATTTAAAGTAACTTTTTTTTTTATCGATCAATGTTCAGTCAATACAAATATTATTTAAATAATTTAAGAAATAGAGTATTAAAATATGTAATATATATTCAATGCAATCATTATAAAGTAAAAATAGAGAGTTAGTTTGGTTCTCCAAATATAGATTAGCCAGACAAACATATTCACTGTATTACAAAGTTAAGATAGAGTGTCAATGAACTTAATTTTGACCTTTGACTCTTTAAAATAAAGACCATTTTATATTTGGAGTTTCTCGGGGGTTCATAAAGTTTGTCACATAAGCAAAAATGGACATTGTTAAAAAAAAAAAAAAAGAAAATCTTTCTCTAATGCAATCTAATGTGGACCTCGTGAAAGTGATGTCAAGAAAAAAAAAAAAAAAAGATCCAGACATCCGTCTAGATGTGGAAGCTACACTAGACACGTGACTTAGCAAATTTAAATGAAGTTCTAATTTAATAAAAACAGTGACACCTAACATTATTCTTGAGGTATAGATACAATTTATTGCAGACCAATTTTGGACTTAGTGGTTTGTCCATTAGACATTAATATCATCTGCACTATAAGTCTTTGTAACGGTTAAGTTCAATTTATCAAGTAGTTACAACAACAAAACCAGAAACAATAATCCACAAAAACAACAGAAAAACAAGTAAAAGAACATGAGATTTTCGCCCTAAGGCAAGAAGTTCAAAATCGGAGTTCCTAATCCCCCTTTGAGCTTCCGTCAACCGGAAGAAATAACTATATTAACCAGACCCAAGATGTCGTTTAGAATTATACCAAGACACTCAGATGAAATCACCCAAGATTACATCAAAAACGAAAGTCCTCAAACTGATCGAAACACGATTCCACTCAAGGACATTGCAATAGCCCTTCACAAATCACTTTAGATCTATAGAAGAGGCTACAAGTATTATAGATCAAAATGGCTTTCCAATTTTCAGAGTGTAGAAGAACGGAGAAGATGGAGCGAACACCGAGAATTCGAGAGAGTATGAGAGAATGAATAATCCATCAAACTCAAACCCTAAAGCATATATGAGAAGTCTCCAAAAGATCGACCGATCCAATGGTTCATGGGGTGACACTTGGCGACATTTCAACCATTAAGTAAAAAACGCATCAAGTAAAAAAACCACGCTTATAATCGAGTGAAAACAGAAGTCACCAAATAATCCAAGAAATAACCAAAGGTCCATCCCATCAGCCTAGCAAGACCGGCTCAACATAATAATCCAATCAGCATTCTAGTTAGCATCATAATTGTGCCATCATTTCTCCACGGTCTTCAACTTACATATCCACCAAAATAACAATCCATATAACCCATTGAAAATGCTGTTGAATATATTTTGGAATTGTGTCAAGAAATAATAAATATTGTGTTCCTCATTGAAACCTCTTGAAATGTGGAGAAATTAAATTTTAGGCCTTGTTTGGCATTGTTTTTGAAAAATCATAAGTTGCTTAAGAGATAAGAAACTGTTTTGACTTTTGGAGTAATGTTTTAAAAGTACTTTTATTTGATTAAAAAGTCTGCAGAGAAAGTTGATCTAAGTTGGCTTCTTGAAAAAATTCTTCTACTAAAAGTAGAAGCATGTACACAAGTTATCAAGAAAAATGAATAAAATATTTTGAGACATTTACAGCTCTTCAGAAGCAACTCAATTTTTCTTCCACATATACTATTACGCCAGAAATTGTCTATAATTGTTAATTAGCAACAATTTTATTGCCATACTAATGCAATTATTTTAATTGCTGAAAACAAATAGTAAAATATTGACAAAATTTAATTTCTCCAATAGGAGCCGAAATTGTAGACATTGCAGATAGAAGTTGCAATAAAATACCTAAAATTAATGAAGTTTTATAAAGAGAAGATTATATATACTGTGTTGCATATCATGGGCCTATTTGATGCATATTCTTAAGGAAATAATACATTTTAAATAGTGGTGTGATGGAAAATATGCAGTTAAAAAAGAAAGAAAAGTTTTGATTTATGTGTAATATTATTTTATTGAAAATTGTGTGTTTGAAAATGAGTATTGAAAGAATGAATATTTTTTAGAATGTGGATCAAACTGGGACTATGTCATGGCTGAAAGTCTAGACGGAAGATTAAGCCATGTTTGGTCTCCATTTTTTAAAATTTATTTTTCTTTAAATTTGCATGTTGAATCGTAATTTTCCATACTTTTTAAGTATACATTTTCCAAAAAATCACTTTTCTCAAAATATATTTATTCTCAAAAATTATTTACCAAACATGGACGACTGAGGAGAAGTTTTCTATTTTATAGTCAAACATGTCATTACTGCATACTAGCATCAACTTATTTATCACGATTGAAATTTTAGCATACAAATTTGGAAGAAAAATATATTTTTTTCTCTTTTCAGTTGGATGCATAAAAGTTCATGAATTTAATATATTACTACTATATGAGTATGATACGTTGGACTCAATATGGTCGGTACACATTTTGTGGAATTCTTATGAAGAAAGAAAATATTTCCTCTCTTCCCACAGTTATTTATAATAAATGCAATACTATAGAAAGAAGACCTAAACAGTTATATAATTCTTGAGATAATTAAGGACTTTTATGAAGAAATACATAATATAAATACATATTCTCTCTGTGAGGAGAAATCATTCAGAAATACACAAATACAATAATCTTGATGTTAACACATTAGCTACAGCATTGCACGAGCATGATGGTTTCTACTACTAACTGGTGGTTTATGGTATTCGTCGTGGCATTTTTCGTTCTGGGACGACCGTCGACTGCTTATTTTTTTGGAATTTTTCAAGAATATAAAGTTTATATAATCAATGACCTAAGCATCAGTTCAGAAGAAGTTATTGTTAGATGCCAATCTGCAGATAATGATCTTGGAGAACATTATCTGAATAAGGGTGACGATTTTCATTGGCATTTTAGGGTTAATTTCTTCAAGTCTACTCTCTTTTTTTGCCATGTGAAGATGGGAGAAAATGAGAAAAATTTTAACGTTTTTAATGTTGGGTACATAAGCTCTAAGTGTGAAGACACTTCAACGTGCTTTTGGGCAGTGAGAGATGATGGTATTTTTTTCAGTTGTGATAATGAAAATTATATGAAAGCATATAAGTGGGCATGACCAGTGCAATGTTGTTAATTCAAGAAATTATGGTATTATTATGTTTTCAGTTTTTATTTTTTTCCTTGTCGGTTTTATTTCGCATTGAATTAAATAAAATACATCAATTTCTTCTTCCCCCCCCCCCCCCCCCCCGACGTTGCTGTTCTTTTGAGTTAAGGGTGTGACTTGCTGTAGCTTCGATATTATCAGCCCGAACTACTGAAATTTTTCAAGCTATGAACTCTATTTTGAAACGCATCTGGTATTTTCTCATGATATTTCCAGATCCCAAAACCAAAATTTGGCTCAACCTTTAATGAATCATTAAAGAATAAAATTTTAAGAGGATGTGATTGCGTATAGTTGGTTCAATTGTTATCCTGAAGTGCATTTTTTCTAAACCTCACTGTACTGTCATTTGGTAATTATTCTCCAGGCTTCAAGGCAATCCACTATGCCATAAAGCAGATATGTTGAAGATTGTCCAGTTCTGTGGATCGGACTCTGGGATGGATTATGTGCCCAATTATTCAACAAATTCGACCATGATTTGTCCCATCCAAGCATGTCCTGTTGGCAATTATTTTGAATACGTGCCAGCATCTCCTATCCCTTGCTTCTGTTCTTCACCCATCCTAATTGGATATAGGCTGAAAAGTCCTAGTTTCTCTTATCTCCCTCCATACGAGCACCCACTGGAGTTATACTTGACTAGTTCACTTTCTCTACACCTTTATCAATTATATGTTGACTCTTTTTTCTGGGAAGAAGGGCCTCGTCTGAGGATGTCCTTGAAGCTTTTTCCTGTGGCTGGTACTGATCATTCAAGTCTATTCAATACAAGTGAGATTCTTCGGATCAGAAGCATCTTTACAACTTGGGAATTTCCTAGGAATGACTTTTATGGACCTTATGAGCTTCTCAACTTCACTCTAGTGGGTCCTTACTCATATGGTAAACCACTCTGGTCAATTGGGATTAAAAGATTAATTTATACTTCTCAAGGTCAGCTCTAATAGAACTATTGAACATATCTACAAGACGAAGCTAAATGCTGAAACACTTACCACTCAGTCGTACTGACAAGAATTTGATAAGGTCTTGTGTCATTAGGTTCCAAGTGGTTAAATTGACATGAAATATCTTCACAATACTTGGCATCAGAACTGGAGGGTAATTTACGAAAGAGGAAAGAAAAAAGGGAGGCTTTTGTGACTTAAAGTTGTTAGAACCAAGAAAATAGCAGCAACTACCTTTTGACTGTATCAATGAAGGAATCAAGTTTAGCCGGTTCTTTTTTCTGTTGACTAAACTTTTCTGTTTTCAGAACCGTGTGATGCTCTGCTATTCTGGTGGCATGCAAGTTAAAAAATTATAGTAGTCTTTATCTCTGTTGTTGATGTGGTTAACAAGGTCCAGCATGGTTGCCCAAAAATTTTATTTTGCTGTATTTTTAAAGTTGTAATCCATGGAGTGGCGAAAAAGGATCCATGGAGCCAACCTCAAGTTTATTGGGAACATGACTTAACTTCCTCTTAGTGGCGTTGTTGTTGTTGTCATTTACCTCTATCATACTTGAGCCTTAATGTAAAAACTGAATACCAGAATGTATATGTCATATTTTATTATTCTCACATATCTTAATGTTTATGCAGTAAATTTTGATACTCGAGGCACAGGTATGAGCAGGGGCATCTTGATATCTATCATACTTGGGGCAGTTGTCTTTGCCGTAATTATATCAGCAATTCTGTCAAGTTCACTCACAAAGTGTTATACTAACTACCGTATATTGTCAAAAAAACGTTTCTGTAAGTGTTCCAAATTGATAAAACTTTAACTTCTTTCAAATATAATTTGGGGAAAGTAAAGTGGTTATTTCACACTGCAGCCTCAAAGCTTTCAATAAAAATAGAAGGTATTAGAAGCTTCACCTTTAAAGAAATGACATTGGCTGCAGATGATTTCAATAGTTCTGCTCAAGTTGGCCAAGGTGGTTATGGCACTGTTTACAAGGGGATTTTATCTGATCAAACAATTGTAGCCATAAAGCGAGCGAAAGAAGGATCCTTACAGGGTAGAAAGGAATTCTTGACAGAGATAGAACTATTGTCAAGGTTGCATCACCGAAACCTAGTTTCTCTGGTTGGATACTGTGATGAAGAAGGCGAACAGGTAATGTTAAAATGGAAATTCTTGCTATAGATATCGTGTTTGAACTTTTTCATGCAACTCAAGGATTTTGCCTTTATTTTCTTCTGTAATCTCAATTTAACAATACTGTTTGGTTTGTCATCTTACTTGAAATAGAAAGTGCCAACTGTTGTTAAGCGCTTCTTTCAATAATGAGGTTGTACTGTAAATGTCTTTCCTGGGGATGATAACCATTGGAGAAAAACGAACACCAGATTCTGATTTGTGTGGATGTCCCTTTTTGTGGGACTTTTTTCTTGTTCTTTCTTTTCTATATAGTCTCTTGTTGAAATATATATATATTTTTTTTTTTTTTGTGGGGCGCGGTGGAGGTGGGAGGCGTCAATGAAATTAATGAATAAGAGGATTTTCTTCATGAAAATAATGTGTATTAGTGATGCATTTGCAGATGCTGGTTTATGAATTCATGCCAAATGGAACATTGCGAAACTGGCTTACAGGTGAGGAAATAACTTCGTTTGCCATTCTTTAATCTGGTTGCTTGATCATCACTTATTTCCATTGTTTTTGGACCAGAACTCGAGACAAGATACCATTTCGAGAGGTCCTTACGAAAATTTCGTAACATTGATGATTTTAAATTATGCTTTACTACCCTCGTATAGTCACTGACTGAAACCTCAGATTTTGAAGGATATCTGTGTGTTCCACAATGAGACATTTGATATGCATACAATTGCAGCTTGAATGAAAGATTATATTTTCTTATTCTTTGACACTGGAAACAAGAAAAATCATGACATTTCTTTTAACATCATGTTTGACAGGCAAGTCAAATAAAACACTGGAGTTTAGAGTAAGGTTGCACATTGCATTGGGTGCGGCGAAGGGCATTCTCTACCTCCATACTGAAGCTAGCCCGCCCATATTCCATAGAGACATCAAATCCAGCAACATTCTTCTGGATTCCAAACTAACTGCTAAAGTTGCTGACTTTGGTCTTTCACGGCTTGCGCCTGCCTTGGACGATGAAGGGGCTGTGCCTAATCATGTATCCACTCTCGTGAAGGGAACACCAGTAAGTATGATTCAGTTGTAAAGTTTACATTTGGGAGCTTAAAGAAAATAAGAAAATTTACAGGTTTATATTAAATTCCCTTTTTTCTGTTTTTTATTTGTGCACTTTTAGTATTCAGTTTCCTTGTGTTAAATGATTTTTCTACTACATGCAGGGTTACCTTGATCCTGAATACTTTTTGACCCATAAGTTAACAGACAAAAGTGATGTTTACAGCTTTGGAGTTGTCCTTTTGGAGATCCTAACATGCATGCATCCAATATCCTATGGCAAAAACATTGTTCGTGAGGTACCGTACGACTACTCAATTATATATCATCTCTCATAAACAGATAAATCCTCTTTGATTTGCGATAGAAACTAGAAAGAAGTGCTTATTCTCTCAGCTGTTACAAATGAATGCTAGAATATATAAAACTATGCAGAAGTTAAGGTGTTCGTTGTTTACAGAAGCTAAAAATCACTAAATATTTTCTATGAACTGTTAGTTTTGACCGTTCAGAAAACAACTCTACTAAGAGTATTTGAACTCTGGTTGACCAGCGTTGAATCATATGATTAATTGATTATGGTATTTTGAGATCTACCATTGATCCAATTCGTTGAAAATTTTGAACTTTTAGAGCGATGACACTTCATCTGTTTACAATTTTTCGTGCTATTGAAACTTAAAAATCGTCTCTGTTTACTATCTCAACTGAATGTTTAAACTGTCACAGAAATGATAAGACAACGCATGTAATGTGGATAAATGCCAAGTGTTCTTGAACTTTCGCAGTTTCAAGAGAAATCATGATGTTGAAAAAACTGAAACTAAGATTTGGCATGTTCAATAATTTTAGGTGAATACGGCTCGAAAATCAGGAACACTATTTTCCATTATAGATAGCAGAATGGGGTCTTATCCTTCAGAGTGTATGGAAAAGTTTGTGCCTTTGGCTCTTAGTTGTTGCCAAGATAAACCAGAAGAGAGACCATCAATGCTTGAAGTGGTAAGGGAGCTCGAAAACATACTTCGACTGATGCCAGATGATGCTGAAATCGACTCTTCCAATTTCAAATCCAAACATTTTGATGAATCGAAGCCTTCATCGTCCAAAACTACCAGTGACAACCTACATATGTCCGGAGGTTATCTTAGCAGTCTCACGCTGACTGTCACACCACGCTAATAGCCTCGAGTTTGTGCGAAACTAGACTTGTAATTAGAATATTATGTCATAATATGGGATGTATATGCAAGTGATTCTACTTAATTCTGCGAAATGTATGATAACATCTTTGTGTATTCTACTTGGTTTTGACAAACACAAATACGTGTAGTGCGCATGAATAAATTTCTCAGTAGTTCAATAATATATTATACTAGAAAAAACAAAGTCTCCACTGCAAATCTCACAATCAATATTCACAAGTCAGTGAAACCCAATCAAAACGAATGTTAAGTTGATCCAGCTTAAGTACACATGTGCCATGCCAAGAAAAATATTGCCCTTTGGAAGAGAGTACCATTTTCACATTCAAAAACAAGAAAACCTGTTTATTATAAATCCAAAAGTAAAAGAAACAGGAAGAAAGAACAGTGTTGAGGTAAGGATTGACTGGGGTGGGTAAAATCCTCATCACTTGGAAGTAGATTCACTACTGCCCAAGTCATCACCCTCATTCACCAGTTTCTCCCTAGCTTCAGCAGATCCGACATTAGTGTCTGCCCTCCCTTGATCCACGCTCTGTGATCCGGTTAACCTGGCTAAAATCACGAATGACATCCCTCCAAGAACATTGTTCAAGCATCTTAAAACCACGACTGAGGATTTGAAAACGACCGGTGGAAGCCCCTTGGTTAGCAAAAACTCAACCCCATTCAGAGTTTGGTATCTCAAATTACTGCTGAGGCCCATGTGAATTGCCCAAGTAACAGCATTCAAAACTGTTGGCGGAGGCTTGTTTGGTGTCTCAAAGTTTGGATCCATCTTCTTCCTCATCTTGATCAAACCATTCGAAATAGCAGTTCCAACAAGTCCGGCTGCAAATCCAACAGCAGCAAACAGAGTTCCTTTATACACAAAAGTACCTAACCTATTCAACATACTATAAGATCCTGGCTCAAACATGTGGCTTGGAGGACAATTTGCGAAAATTGCAGGAAGACTTGCGCTCGAAGAAGCCATAGTTGGCGCTAGGAGATACATGAGCACAAAATTCAGAATCGAACCAACAACGAGAGTAGAAAACACGAAATCAAGCTCATTGAGGCCAAAATTCGGACGTGATGCCATATCACCAATAACACAAGCAGTAACACCAACCAACTCCTCCATAAGAACCTTGAACGGGAACTGTGGATCAGCAGCTACCCTCGACCTCCAACCATTTAGAAAAGCCCCAATTGGTCCAAAACCATCCAATGAAGACTTAGAATCATCCGAATCTCCACCACCATCAGCCCAACCTCCACTGTCACTATCCCCACCACCACTACCTCCTCGAAAACCAATATCACCTCCACCCCCAGCACAAGGGATATGAAAATTAGGTAATTGTGTAGTTTCCGCACATTTTAGCGAGCAAATGGAAAGCCTATTTGGGGAAGTATTATGAGCAAATTTGCGAGTAAAATTGGAAATTTCACGGGTGGAGGTGAACTGGCGATAGTGGCCAGTGAGAGGAGAGTATCGGAGCCGAGTCATTGTCGCCATTATTTTCAGCCAATATCAAAGGCCGCCTCTCACTTATCTAAGCAATGTAATTCTTCTGCAAAAGGAAAAAATAGCACGAAGAAATCAAATTGATAATTCAAATGCACTACATGAAAAATTCATATAATTTTCGAAACAGCATAAATAATTATCCAATTACAAACCGAGATCATAAAATTCAGGTATTCACATTTCTAGAAGAGATAAAACAAGATGGAACATCAGCAAATCAAGGAATAAAAGTACACACCTTTTTTTCTTGGGGGCTGTAAGAAATTACAGAAAACAAGATCTGTAAAACGTCGGTGAGAAAGAAGAATCTTTGCTTGTTTTAAGCACTAGAGGAACTCAACCAGTGCAGAATCTGAATCTGGTCACTTTTTTTTTTTTTTTCAACTGCGCTAGTAACCAGAAAGGACTGCGCTTTACGGAATCTTAAACCCTAAATCGGGACGGCAAAGGATAGGTGTTGCATTTTGTGTAAAGGATTAGTAACAGAAAAGTCCCTAGAAATATTTTTAATTGCGATATATCCACGCTATTTATTGAAAATCATAGAAAATCCTCATATTTGAAATATTTTGTACGAAAAATCCTCATACCATCAAATTTGCCGTAAAAACCTGTAGAAATGTCAAAATTAAAAAGTAATAATTATCATTTTAGTATCCAAACTTTTTATTCTTTCACAATTTATACCTAATTTTTTTTTTTTTTTTACGTATCATCCACAATTCCAAACTTTTAAAACTTTATTTTTCACCCCACCTAGGGGTGTCAACGAGTCGAGTCGAGCCGAGCAAAAAATACTTCAAACTTTTTTTGGCCAGAGCCGAGCAAAAGCTCGGCCAAAAAATTTATGCTCGACCCGA
>CAIGRP010071688.1:0-14354 GCA_903798385.1 Fraxinus cuspidata | reverse complement strand
CACTTTTAATATATTGTAGATGAATCATATTTTAATTACATCAAAAGTTCTAACATTTATCTTTCACTTGTTTCATCTTATTTTTAACTTTTGACATTTCATTAACTAGCAAATCTTGTCAATAATCACAATCTTTGTCCACCGTTAGCATACTTTAAAATGAGTAACAATTATTTAATCTTAATTTTACTTTTTCTTTCTTATATAAAAATAAGTTAATAAGCGTTTGTGCCTTATCTTAACAAAATTTTTGGATAGAAACTATCATTAGGAGAACTTGTGTTAATTTGAGATTGAGAAATCAACGAAAACAATTTAAGAACATAAATTTTGATAATGAGTATAAATTATGGACCTGCAATCAAATGTAGTTTAGTTATTAAAAAATGTAATTTAGTTATTACTCCCATTGTTCCTTACTTGTCTCTTGAAAACCAATTCCACTTATGACAAAATGGTCGATCTTTCATTCTCTTCTAGAAATTCCTACCCCTCCTAATATAAAAGATGGAAAAAAAAATGGAAGAGTATCACGCTTGATTCATTAATACGCTTCCATATTGGGAATATCTCGAGGCCTTGGGCCCAAAGATCATAAAAGGGATGCGAACGAAGGTATTCTAACCCAACATGCTCAGGTGAATGGACGGAGGGGGAGAGAGAGAGAGTCATTTAATCGGCTTCCGCTCACTCTATTGCGGTCATGCTGCTATAATTTGCATTGATTGGCGTCGATTCTAATATTTTTTTAATGAATTCTATTTTTTATTTTTTAACTTGCATCAATTAAACTAGCCACTTCGGTTCCCCATTTATTAGGGATTAAAATTTAAATTTTAATATAAGTAAAAATCAACAATTAATTTTTAATCACATATTTTATGAAAACAACATTTCAACCACGTATTTCATCAACATTTATCAAAATCTAATAAATATCTGATTTTAACCCGAAATTGGTTATATGTTTCTTTCCTGGGACTTCACAATTCATTGAAGTAGAAATTCATTGAATATAACTTAACAATTCATGCATTTCGAGTGAAAAAAAATACCAGATTTCTCCAAGTTGAAGAATATCAAATATTGTTAGATATTCTTCGGCCTCCATTTTCAAGAGCTCATTTTCAATTATACGTTCTCCCGATATAATGATTTTGCATTTAAATCCAAGACTCTATCCTCCTTTTGGAGGACACATTCTCCAAAAAAAAAAAAAATCAATTTTCATAAAATCCATTCTCAGAGCATCTCTACCAAACAGGACTTAGTAAAACAATCATTAAAGAAAATGGAAAATAAATCAACTTTCATTTAACACAACGTTAAAAATACCAGTGCAAGGCATCAAGAACTGCCATCCAACATGACAATCAATCACGTTGCACTCAGGTAATAGGAGAAATCTTGAGGCAAAAATCCTATGTGGTGCTTATACAAAACCCGTCGAGATAGCGTTTTCCTGGCTTAGAGAAGAAACAAACTTCTCCTCAAAGAATAAGAATAAAAAGAGTAAGATCTTTCTAACTTCTCTTTGTAAGCCAAAACTTTCCAATTTCTTCAATGTCAAGCAAAAACGATTGCTATGTTTGTTAAGATAGATTAGATATACTCGACAATATTAAATAAAAGAAAGTTAAACTACTATCTATTATACTGTCGAGTACGACTTAATACTATATATCAAACATATGCTAATTTCTGTCTTCCTTCGGCTGGTGGTGGCAGATTTACCAGAATGTCAACATTTATTTACTTACCATGCGAAAGCCTGCTCTTTCGGTGTGCACTTAAGCATAGGTAGCAGTTCAGAAACCACCTTCGGCAAGGAGGTACGGTTGGGCTGAATTTTGCTTCCATTCATGATCATTTTGGTGAGTAATGTAATTTCTTGTACACCAAAATCTCCATTTAGAAATTCATCCCAAAATTTATCATCTTCATTGAGGTTTAATCCTGTCATGAGTTCGACAACCTGTTTGAGCGTGGCAACGTTCCTACCAGCACCACAACCCATAGCAGTTGCAGCGCCAACTGCATTTGCAATTGTTAATGTATAGACCAAAGGCAGGTTATGTATAAAACCAAATGCAACTGCAGCCACAAAACTATCTCCACACCCGACAGTGTCCATCACATTCACCTGTTCAAATCATAAGTACTTCGATAGTCATTTATTGGACTTACAAAGGAAAAGTACGTGTATGGGTACTTTGTCCTTGAAACATGGGATTTTTTTTTTTTTTTTGAAAAGCTACATATTCCTGAAGATAAAGTAAATTATTCATGACAGAATGGAAAATAAAAACCGGAAAAACAGAAGAAAGAAAGACTTTTACAAATGATAAACCAAACCACGTCAAGAATGGACAATAGTTGATACCTTGAATGCAGGGGCACAAGATATACTTGAAGCTGTGATCAGAATTGATCCCTTTCGACCCATTTTAACAATCACCCACTTTGTGCGAACCCCTTTCTGGAGCAACTCCTGTCCAGCCATAATAGGGTTTGCTATGCCAGTCAAAGATTCAGCCTGACACAAAGTATCATGAGTCACATAATAGAAAAAACGAACATAGCTGCACAGTAATGGAGGGATGAAGGGTTCCACAGTGAGCCACAAGTTATCACCAAGGAAACTTGCAGGAAAGATGGGAAAAAAGTGCAATATGATAAGGATTATGTAACATCTTTTTATAACTTCTAAAACAGAATATTTAGAAACTTGAAAACATATAACATGATAAGGTGCTGGACATGATATATAAATGCCAGATGAAAACCACTTGATCCTGAGAAGCTTAAAATGTTAAACAGATAGACACAGTGGAAAATATATTAAGAAATAAACATCTTGGAAAAGCTCACCACAAAGAGGCCACAAGATGATCTAACACTAGAAGAACTAGATAAAAATAAGCCATGTCATCTTACAGCTCAGGCACAGGTAGAAATGATATAAGATACTAGCAACATATAAATTATGATTATTAAGACAATAATGACACACCACGCTCAAGTTGAGATTACAATACAATATACAATTCACGATGATCATTGATTTATACCTCCTCGGAAGTTACTAGAAGAACGTCACTCAATTTCAAGAATTTGTTCAGTGCTATTTGCTCTTCAGGCGTTCCTGAGATGAGGGACTTCCCCCTTGGCCCAGGGTCAAAAAATATTGAAGTGCCGACTTCAACGGCATACTCTAGAGAAGATACAAGTATACCAGGAGAAAGTTCATCAAAGCCATAACCGTTGCAGAATATGATCTTGGAGCGTTTGATAGCCATCTTTACTTCATTAGACAGTTTGCTCAACCAGTTAAATGCAGGCTCCTTGCTAAAATCTGCTCGACTGAAAAGAAAATTTATGCATTTCTTATGCATTATCATTTTAAAATAAATAATAAAATTTCGAAAGTGCACTATAAAGATAAAAAAATCTTGAACTAGATGTTATACCTGCAAAAGCCATGTCTTTGCAGAGGATCCACTAAAACCCAGCACAAAAGTGTCTCGTAAGTTGCACGTGAATGATCAACCACATCATTCTGCTCATCCATTTCAACCATGCTGATTCCCTCGTCACGAAGTACATCTAGGATGAAGTTACCATAGATTTCATCACCAACATGCCCAAGTGTAACACAGCGAAGTCCCAATCTAGCTGCAGCTATAGCCATATTGCAGTTGCCACCAGCTTCCCAGTATTTCTATTAGAACTATATAATCAAGACTCCAATCCCACAGTTAAAAAAAAGTATTGACAAAGATCAGATACACACACGATAAGAAGAGGCATATCAGTGTTCAATTTGTTTTCCATTCAGTTCATTTCACTTTTGTTCTCTACGTCACAAATACAACAAAAATACAGCAAATTACACAATACTTCCATCTTTACATCTACAGATTGAAGATCCTACCATGCCCATACCTTTAGAAACCATCAGAACATTCGATTGTGAATAAGAGTAAAAGTGCTGAAGCAATGCTCATCATAATTATTCTTTTTCTGAGCATATGACTTAGATGTAATCATGTCTGACTTAGCTATAAGACCCATATAAATGATTTTTTCTTTTATGCTAAACTCTAAAGGTTTTGGGGTGGGAGAAGACATTGATTGTCTAAGTTGGCATCCACTGTAGACGATTTTCTTTTTGATTCTCACTCTGAGCAATTTAAAAAAAAAAAGAAAAAAAATGGCTTCTCTTTCTGTTTTCCTTTCCAATTCTTTTTAAGATAAAAGATTTGCAGCTTCACATGCATCCAGTTTAGTTGGCCCCTACTTCGTGGGGTACTAAACATTCACATGATTATGAGCTACAAGATCCTAATCTTCTGTAATTCCACATCAGGCTTCCATAATTGATGTGACATTCACAATTTACAGTGCCTTGCATAATAGTGTCCTAATATGAAATCGAGACTACAAAAAATCTTCATTTTAGGAGTTAAGCTGCCCTGTATTTGTAAATGGGAAGATTGGAATTACCTCAATTTTTCACAACTAAAGGATGGACAGCTTATGGAACCCAACAGTAGCAGATATTAACTAGAAATAATGAGTGAATAAATTACCTTTGATATATTTATATGATGAGAGTGAGATATATAGACCAGTACAAAGAGAGAAGGAGAAGTGGAGAACGAGAAAATTAGAGAGAAATTTCAACATCACCAAAATATCTTCGAATTGTTCGACAAGACTAGTCCTATTTATACGTAAGATCTCCAATAAGAATGGAAGACACCACAATCACAAAATTTGGAAAATTTCTTAATTCAAAAGTCCATTAATAGAAAATAAAGTAGTATCAATCTACTTTTTAAAATTTACAAGTAAAAGTGCATATTTTTTAATAGAAATTCCACAATACAAAGCATGCAATCTCCAACCGTAGGTCTTATTTTCTTAGAGAAGAAAAAATGATAAAAAATGAAAAAGAGAAATAAGTAGAAGTGAATTTTAATATATACGATTTTGTTGGCTACACGATTGCTTGATTCCACAAAAAAATAGCAATAAGTTAACTCTAATACTCTTTGAGTACATCTTTTTAGCCTTAACCGGATAATGCCATGTTATTTCCCAAGGTAAGCATTATGCGTTGACTTGAGTCACCTAGAAATTAAAAGAATGTCCATGTTTATGTTTTTTTTTTAATAAAAGAAAGATGTCAACAAAATAATAATGATTCTTATTTGTTACCTTTAAGCCACATCTTCTGAATGTGAGTGTATAAAATAGGTGGGTTATCAAGAGAAAGTGAAAGCAATGAAAGAAAGAAAATATAAGGAGCCATTTGGCATAAGGGAATGAATATGAATGGGATCAGAATTCCCAGGCCCATTCTCAATATTATCGAGAACATCCAATTCCCAATAATCCTCAAATTTCACCCCTTTCATACCAATTACATCAGCCATTTTGGTAACAAGACCATATTTTGTAGGGTAGAAATGATCTTCACAAAATACACAATGACAAGTTGGATTCATCGTCAACCCCTCATTTCCAAATTAGACATCAACTATTCTAATGCTAAATGCCACGAATATTCATTCTATTGCCACTATGGTTGTAAATGGATCAGATATAAATCGGATATGCCCATATTCGACCCGATCCAATAATCCAACGAATATTTAATTGTTAAATTCATATCCGATTTGCTATGTTGTCGAATATCCGATCTGAAATATTTTACACATATTCTTCTTTTATTGGAAAGAGGGGATTCTCAATCTCAATAAAAATTTATTATAATATATATTAATATTATATTTGAATTTGATAGGTTTGATATTCTTCAATAAAAGTGTTTCATTAATAAAAATTAATTGTAATAAATTATGCAATAATATATAAAAAATATTACGTTATTATAACAAATCGGATCAAGTTATTAACGGATTGAATTGACTTATATCCATATTTGCTCTGTGTAGCTAATAGATTATCGAATTGGATCTTGATCGGTTATCGAACTGAGACTTTAAATTTATCTCCCATTAATTTCTTCAGATTCATATAGGATTTCAATCCATTGACAGCTCTAATAGCTACCCTCACTCGTGTACATCCCAAACTTTAGGTTTTGCATTCGATTCGTGGCATAGTATTTCAAAGGCCACTTTGTTCAAGATTCCAAATGCACAAGCAAGAGAGTCCTTAGTGAATTTAAGAGGTGTTCATGGGATCTGGGGGCTTGCTGTGTGAGAGAGATCTTTATGTTTTACCACCAATACTCCCATCTTAAGATTTGTGCCTTGTTCTATTTTTAATTAAATCTCATTCAAATTTTCATTTACTTAACTGTGGGTTAACAAAGTTAAAACCACCAATCTTCTCTTGTAATAGTTTGTAAGATTCTATTCTACCACAAGCATAAAATTTTATAATTCCGTCAATAAGCATATTTTATTGTTGCAGTCACTGTTATTGGACCCAGGCTCAAACAGCCAGGTCAAACCAGAATTCATAACCCATCTACAATACCAGTCCAGTTGGAAGTAATCAACCAGTTTGCCCACAAAACGGTTAAACCTCTATACCCATATGGGTTATGCAAAGATCAGAGAGTTGGTTCAGGATGAGTGAACTGGCCTATAAGATTTTAATAAAAAAAACCCCCAAAAAGTGTGGTGTGTCTTGACGAGATGACCTCTGGAATACTTTTTCAACATGTTTCCACTGGTCCATTCTTATATATTTTTTACGATAAGCACTACTAAAATACATCGAGATCCGTACTTGGGTATTCCGCAAGAAAATTATGACAAAATAGAAATCAATTATTTGTTATACTTTCTTGTAGTTGAGTGTTATAATCAATTGTAAACATTTGGAAGTATTTTTTTATATTTGAAAAAATATATGGATTTATTTGCACCATTTAGTTCAAATAATATCTTAAATGTGTATCAAGTAAATTAACAAGTTAATCATTAATGTACTAGGAGAGTGAAAAAATGTGCGTTACATAGATGATTTTGTTAAATTATTATACCTCTTCGGAGAAAAACAGTAGTACATATCATCGTGATAAGAGACTTTTGATATACAACCCTAGTTTGGTGTAGCTAAAAATCATATTTTAGTAAGTTTTGATAAAAGTTGATGAAATGTGGTTGACAAGTTGTGGGTCTCATTAAATGTGTGGTTAAAATTAATTGTGAACTTTGAATTAGATTTTGAACAAAATTTTAATCCACACCAAATGGGGTCACAATATATACATGGGGAGAGGAATGCATTAAAGAAATAGATGAACAAGAGAATATAACGATTTTCCAAAAATTGCAAATTACCAAATTCTATTATTTCATGATTGCCAAAATAGGAATCAAGAGTTCCACTTTTCTCAAATATAAACCATGACAATCCCATCCACCTAAGTTGATATTCCAATTATTTATCCTCAATCAGCACAACCTCCACTCATTGCCATATATTCTCCATTCCAACCCTTGTTTGAGCCCCATTGTTTTGCCAAAATGCATTTTAGAATAGTGTTTTGTTGGAGAATGTGTCGTTAAAAGGTAAGGAAAAGTTTTCGATTTACGTGTAAAATTATTTTACAGGAGAATGTGTGGTTGAAAATTAGCTTTGAAAAAATGAATTTTTGAAACAATGGGGGGCCAAACATAGGCCTAATCTTATGCATTTTAATATGACTTGCACATCTATCTTAACGTCCTCATTTATGCTACATTAATCTTATCAATATCTTGACCTTCATAGTTCAACACTCGTGAACAAATAACCATACAACATATCTGTTCTATTTGTTTTTTGTAGAACTTGCCTTTAACCGTTATAGAATCTTAATATTACATAGAATTTGTGCAACGCTACTTCATTTCATCCTAGTGGTATAATCCTATACGTGACATTTCTTCAATCCCTCATGTACTAATAATCGAACTTGGTAACTTCTTAACACTTACATTTTGGAACACGATCCTCTATAATAATTCCAATATTGTCCTTACTCCTAGTTCCACTAAATGAGCTTTGCATGTATGCGGTGTCAGGTTCACTTAACAAGAAACCTTTAGAACCTGCTTGGGAGTTTTGAGGTACCAGATATGAGATTTTTTAAAGTACTAATTTGGACGTTTATAAGAGGTCAAATTTTGGGTGGTTTTTAGTCCAATTTTTAAAATTATCCAATCCATGGTTTGAAGTTTATTATCTAGTGGTTCTGAAAGTTTTTTTAAAAGAATAAAATTAAATATATGCCCCTTAATGAAATTTCAATTTATAATCTCTTATATTAATTTTTTTTTTTACTTAGCAGTAATATTTTACTTATAAGTCATATTTTTTCACATTTAATTTAATCGAAATATTTACTTATAATTGAATTTTTAAGTTACCAGTAATTTTGTACTTATAAGTAAATTTTACAATNAGTGAATTCTTTACATATAAGATCTTTTTTTTTTTTTTTTTTTTTACTTTATAAGCAATTTTTTCCCCATTTTTATCTTATAACTTTTACTCACAAGTAAATTTTTTAGTTATAAAGTAATTTTTTTTTGCTTAAAAATTAATTTTTTTAGTTGCATTTTTATTTACAAGTTAGTTTTCTAGAAAATATGTGGGTTGAAAATAATTATTTTATTCAAGAGCAAAATTGGAAGAGAATTTGAGAAACAAACCCACAAATTTGATCGATACACCAAAAAGCAAAAACCAGTGCCTCAAAAAACCAACAATCACCCGTATTTCCAACCTCTCATAAACAGTGGCACCCAAACTGGTGAAAATTGGTGAAAAAAAACTCCCCAAGCAGGCCATTAGATTCCACAGTACTCATCCAAAGTTTTAACTTACTATTAACATTCTTTCACATCTACTAAAACTATATCATGAGCAAAGCACCAGGAGACCTCATCTTAGATAAGCCCTATAAGCCATGACTAGTGTGTAAAGGAAAGGACTTAAAAAGTAAAAATCTAAAACCTCACAGCAAGCCAAAAATGATAGGGAAATCTCTACGACTACCGCCACTACATCTCACATTAAGAAATAATATAGATACAAAGCAATTATAGAGTGGATATATAAACAACTGAGAAAAAACCTTTCAATTAAATATCGAAATTCATATTGAGGAGATCCAGTAAAACCTTATCTGGTGGCGAGTTGGATAATTTTTCCATATAAGCTTGGCGTTGGTCAAGCGGCTTGGGGGGCAATTTTGGAACATTAAGTACAATATCCACGCAGAGGTTTCCGAGAGTTGCGACATCAATTTCCTTAACTCCGATGGCTTTCAATTTCTCATCTTCCACAGAGCCATTGCAAAAGCTGAGAGAATTAAGGCGCTGTTTGGGTACCGGAATTTCAATCCTGGTGCAGTTCAAAACCGAATAATTACTATTTCTTCTCAATCTAGGGGTGTGTGGATAAGGAGATAATAAACCATTATTGGTTCTGGGTGTAATTGAAATAAGAGAGGATTTAAGGGAAATTGCAGCCTGATTCTGCATCCAGAATTCAATTGGGAAAAAACTGTAAAATGAATTGCTGTTAATTATACTAATGTTGTAAGTCTGATTGAAAAAAAAAATGAAGAAATCGGGGGAAATGGACGAAGGGAAACGAAGAATAAAGCTGTAGCAGCTCTCAATTCGATTATGATAAGCGTTTTTCTCAATTCTCTTTTGACTTTCTTAAGTCGTAGGACTTAAAGAAATAACGAATCGTCAATTGGAGAGAGGAGTGAGATTCGAACACAAATTCCTGTTTTAGGCCCCAGACTTGTGACCGTGGAAACATTACATAAAAAAGTGATCCAATTGAAAACTTTCCTTTCGTCTTACTTTCAATCCACGAAAAAATGAATTTTTCAATTTATCGGTGTCCGATCTCACAAGTACCTCCGATCCAATGATCAAAAGGAGTTAACCGTAAAAATTAAGCTTCTTGTACACAAAGTTTGACAACTTAATGTACATCGCTTCCAAAAAAAAAAAAGGGAGCACCCCCTATTGTGAGGGGCTGTTAAACTTGGTGTGTACACTTGATCCTAACAATAAAACCCCAAATCATACCAACATGTCAGACTAAAAAACCTTATCCATTGAGCACGATCACAAGTACGTCGTCGTTAGTAAACATCATCGTTACAAAATTGAAAAAGTGTTTTTTAACGATATTAACACCTCTCCAGCATTCAATAAAAAGAAGACAAGTGCACTTTCCACCAATGATTGTCTAGGCAAACAGGCTACTGGCGAAACGATGACTTGATTGATTGATCGAACTCAATAACCAATCCAATCTCTTCGAAAATGATCTCCTACAAGGAGGAGAGCTAATGCACCCCATGTAAGATTCCCCTACAAATGGCCAAGCTAAGTTCCATCTAAAACACTTCTAAATTGAGAATAATTATTTTCTTTGCAATATTCCAACAATTATGTACAACTACTTTACTGAATTTCTCTTAAACTGATCTATAATTGTCACATCCTTTTTATTCATCAACAGAAAATTATCATTTTTTACAACCCATTAGGATGTAACATCCACGTCAATGTCCTCTAAAAACGTGATGTTACTTAAATTGAGACAATATTATAGTGACCTAATTAAAACAAATTAAAGTATAATTACTCAGGAGGTGTTTGATGCACATTATTAAGAAAAGAATACATTTTATAATGTGATGTGATAAAAAATATGTGGTTAAAAAATAAGGATAAATTTTGAATTTGAGTTTAATATTATTTTATTGAAGAATGTGCAGTTAAAATGAATTTTGAAAGAATAAATTTTTTTAAGAATGTGTATCAAATAGGGCTCAATTAAAAATTGCCTGAAATTACAGTGGCCGCAGATGAAAACCCAAAACGGAAAGAATTTGTAACGGAATTGACATTGTGCAGCATGTCATGTCATTTCATCATACTGCATAGTGCATAATAGGTTACATTTGAACCACTATTGGGGTTTACTTTTGCGTTCCTACACGACTGAACTACTCTACAAAAACACACAGTTCCAGTGTAATTTCTCAACTCCACGACAGCCCCACGTATAATTCAGTTCTCAGGCGAACACAGCCGTGCATCGATAAAAATGTTTAAGAGGTATGATAGGATCATATAACATAAAAGAAAATAAAGAAGCTAAAAATTGTTTATTATACCGTCTAGTCCACTACTGTGCCAAATATGCACGAAGTTTGTCACCGTAAAGGTTACCCCACAAACCTTGCTAAGTCCATACGCTCGTGTAAACATACCAAAGCTGGTTGCCTCGCGATGCAGTGAATTAGACTTGTCTGTAGCCTGCAAATGCCTATAAAATTCAGCAGTTAGATCGCACAGTATTTCTAATGCCATATTCCACAGTTAGGTTTCGTGTCTTTATACAGCTCAAATACAAATAGTGCATATCATCACAACTTTACCGAGATCAAAGCAACAGCAAGAGTTTGCTGCATCTCTATAGCGTTATCTCCGGTCGAAAGTATTGCTTCTTAGCAAAATCTTCAAGAGTGCTAACAACATTTTTGGCCAAATTAGCATAGGCTTGGGATACACAAGAATCGGGGTTGGATATTACGATAGGGACACCTTCATCAGAACCGCTTCTGATCCCCACCTCCAAAGGTATCTGTGATAATAAATTCCACATATCAGAATTTAGAGCATGTTTGGTAAAGTTTAACTTAAAATTTAAGCTGGTCAAACATACTTTTCTATCCACACAACTTATAAGCACTACAAAACAAGCACTTACTATAAGATCAAAATTTGCAATCTTACCTCACCAAGAAACTTCATACCCATTTCGTCAGCCGTCTTTTGAGCTCCTCCCTTGCCAAAAATATAGTAAGGCTCACTGCAGTTTGGACATTTAAAGTAGCTCATGTTCTCCATGATTCCTAAAATCTGTAAAAATTATAAACACGAGGAAAAAGTTCGCGAGTATGACAAATTGGCATTGATGCTTTATGGCAAATAGAATATTGATTTCAACTTCGAATATTAAAATTCAATATTATCAATTGACTATTATAATAAATTAAGATTGAACTAGACATTGACAGAGAGTAAACCAAGCAAGCCACAGAATACTGCAACTTCCATTGTTAAAATTAATGTTTTCACATCTGTTATATTACAACATTGATTGTAATATAAATCAACACAATGTAGTTTGTCAAAAGAACCATGTAACTTGAGCATGAGCTAAGAACATGGAATGCACGCCACACACGTATAAAAAAATAACTGGGTGAAGGAGGGAGAAATACTACCAAAGAGCTGAGAACCAAACAATAGAACTGGAAAAAGAAATACACACACACCCCCACATCCAGAACAATGGTTAAGATACACAATCTATTCTTTCCAGTTTTTGAGAATGCCAACTGTAAAAAGTAGACATGTGTTCTCTAATCAGATTTTACCCCTCTGAAGTTGGATTTCACATCTCTCGCATGATCCAAACGACATGTCAGTTGACTACAATTACAGAGCACTCTTGTTTTTTTTTTTTTTTTGCCACAATTTATTAGGACGAGGATAAAAGGATTCCAACTCTCTCCATCATCAAAAAATAAGTGGACAGTCTCTTCTGGTCTCAATTCAATGATAATGATATACAAAATGTGAATGCTCCACAAAGTATCAAGATATAGCTCAAGAACTGATCATACCGGCACATTGACTTTGGTGAACATTTTAACACCTCTTCTAGCATCCATTAATGCAACATCTTGAGGAGTGGAAACAATTAGTGCTCCTGTTGCCAGCCCAAAAGTAGTCTTATTTATGGGTTATAAAGCAACAACTACATAAAACTACAAAAATCACTTTATATGCTGTCTATGAAAGTGAAATAATACTATTTGAAAGGCCGAAATCCAAGGCAGCAGAGATGAGGACGTCAATAACTGCTGTGACTTAAAAAACAGTTACTAGTACACTATATTTAATCATCCGATGAGGATGTAAGTAACTGCTGAGACTAAAACGGTCACTAACCTTCTAGTAAACTACATTTATTTACTGCCTCCCAAGCTGCATTTGTATCCAATCAAAGAACTAAGTGATAGTGGAAGAAAACAAATCCTTAAACTCCTATTTACCAAGTAAGAACTATTAAACAATTCACAAGTTCATTTTCTCTTCAAAAAGCACATTGAAAACTAGGTGAGATCATTGATTGAAAGTACCCTAACACAGAAGCATGGATTTCCATTCATAGCATATAGCTCGTGATCAGGCGAATATGCATAAGCTAATTTGACTGTCTAAGCCATAGAATGCCTGTGTCATTTCCTCTAACCTCTGAACTACTTCCAGAAGTTCTTAATACCTGATAACTGCAACCTCTGGGAAATAGATATCTGAGCATCACCGGTGCCTGGGGGCATATCAACAACAAGAATATCTACGATTCCCCAATCAACTCCCCTAGTCATTTGTTCAAGTGCTTTCATAACCTGAATGGAGAAGAGAGTATCAAATCCAGTGGACATAATATTTTGACTGCACAATATTGCCCCTTCATATGAGCATCCTAAACCAACCAAAATCAAACATTAGAGTTCTAGATATCACTTGTACGTAAACAGTTAAAATTTCATTGACGTAAAAAATAAATCAAAGTAAAGCGATGTACCACGCAGCCAAAGGAAAATGAAGAAATGCCTAATTCTCATGAATGAATTTTGCTGGGATCTATAAATCCTTTTTCAATTCGATCCATAGCTACTTCTTGATAGGTGAAAGACAACGCATAAGAAATTAATAAATGATGCTAGGCTTACCATTGGACCTCTCCACACAAGTGCCTCACTTTCTGCCACAAGAGATCCCATTGACATACACTTGACTCCATAATTTTCAATTGGGATCATTTTCTTATCTGCTAAGAAGTTCCACGAGAAATGCTCAGATCAATTTAAAAATATTGGTATAACCATTGAAAATCGTGATAGATAAGAAATGGTCTCCGACTCATTAACTCAAAGTCCGGATATAGACTAAGGGGCATCATAGGATTTCAAGACAGTTAAACAACCACCTGCACTCACTTCGGGCTTTCCATGGAGTTTCATCATTATAGGAATCGACGGTCCATATACATCGGCATCCAGCAGCCCAATTTTAAGCTGACACTTCTTAGCAAGTGAAACCGCCAAATTCACTACAGATTAACATAATTAAGAAATCCAATTTTAAATGTCAAACTAACACATATGCCACAAACCCAACTTCTAATATAAACTCAAACCAACAAGAATCACTTGCTATACTCTTTTCACCTATATATATTACTCATCCAAAGCTCCCCCCCCCCCCCCCCCC
>CAIGRP010071684.1:0-33910 GCA_903798385.1 Fraxinus cuspidata | reverse complement strand
AATCGTCTTTTATTGAAAATTTTGATAAAAAGGACCTTTTGCGCAATGAAAAGTGGAAGGTAGGGGTGAAAATGCCAAAAAATGAAAGGTAAGGACGTTTTGCACAATGACATTGAAAGGTATGGATGTTTTGTGCTATTTACCCATTATTTTGCATCTGTGGTCGTTCTTTTAAGAAATAGACATATGCCCCTAAAAATTACAAGAATTTACAATAGCGTTAATGCATACAGTCTAACTAAAATACCTTTGGTACATGGGTGGCGAACTAGAGGGGAAGACCGCTACTCCTCAGGATTAGTCGGACAAATTTTGGACGCCTGAGTCTTGAAAAAAAAAAAAAAAAACCTTTGGTACATTATCCGTAATCAATACCCAAACCCAACCCCAAAACCTCAATTTTGCTTAATCAACACCTGTTTTAAACTTCGAGTACGCAGTGCAAACTTGAAGCATGCAGTACGAAGTTCGAGTTTGCAATGCAAATTTTGTGTGCTTTTTGCAGATTTAGATTTATGCAAACTTCAATTTTTCTATGCGAACTTCAAGATTTTTGGACGAACTTCGAGTTTTCAGGTAGATGTCAAGATAAAAAATGTTGGTTGGATTTGATTGTGTAATTTCGAGTGTCATTGTAGATGTCGAGTACTCACTTCAAACTTCGAGTTTAGCCACAACTCCTAAATTGGAAAAACCATGTTTTAAATAATGATTTTTAGGAAAATAAGTGATTAAAAAGTGGAGAAAAAATTATGTTTATATGCATAATATTTTATTATGTGAATGTGTGGTTGAAAATGAGTATATAGAAAGAAGAGTTGCAAAATAATGATTGTCAAATATAGGCTTAATGTGCAAATACCAAGTTTTCTCTGCAAATATTAAGATTTCTGTGAGAAATTTGAACCTTAAAATAATCAGCTGCAAGAGTATTGATTCCAAAATGTACATGTTCTTTTGTGGCAATTCTTTTTGTTTGTTAATTCTTGGAGCTTCGTTATGGAATTACGAATTATTTATCCATTAAGATGGTTTTGTTGTACAATAATATGCTCGAATTTTTTCTTTACACTCTTGATGAATTTTCGATTTATTGTACCGGAGGGTCACAATTACGGTGGAATAGTGTAACGCCGCTGTGATTTACATTATATATGTTTATGTTGCTTAACTTAATATTTATTTAGTGCGTAATTAATTATTTTATTGTTATTGTGATTAATTGTCTTGCAGTGGAATGTATATTGCAGATCCTAGACGATTGACGTAATCATTTTCAACTGTACATTCTTTCATAAAATATTGTTATACGTAAACTCAAAATTTTTCTTATGCTTTAACAATACATTCTCAAAAAAAAAAAAAATATTTTAATACATATTATCCCCAAAATCTCAATTTTTGGACCCCAAACAGAGACCAAATATGATTGAAAACATTCACTACTTTATTAAGTAAATTAGATATTATTCAGGGTGTGTTTGAGCCACATTGTTTTGGAAGAATGTATTTTGAAATAGTAGATTGATGAAGAATGTGTGATTGAAAAAGAATGAAAAGTCATTGATATGATTGAAAATATTATTTTATTGAAAAATGTGTGGTTTAAAATGAGTAGAAGAATGATAATGAAAATTTTAATGTGGTTCAAATAATGGTTCAATTTAATTAATAGAAAATCAATATATGGGACATTATCTCGGGTAATTGAGCCATTTTGAAGGAGTTTTAATTGGCCAATTACAATATTTTGTGACGACTTAGCTTGTGTTCAAACTGTTATGTTATACGTACTAGCTTTGGAAGCACACGTGTCCTCTTACCCCTTACAAGTTTTGATCACGTCCCTGATATTTGAACTCAAGACCTCGTCTTATGAGAAATTTAAGTTGAATTCTAGTACTAATTAAACAAGTGAACAACTTTTTCTCTATAAACTCATGCAATGGCGAGTATAGGCCCTCTTACTCTTACTCCATTCCTCCACTACCTACTAATTACATTACTAGGGACAATACGATGGTTCTTGGACCAGTCGCATTGATTGATAGACAGAGACTGCGACATTGAGATTTATAGTCATATAGACCGAAGTGGACATATGTTAATGTTGTATATGGACAAAACGTGTTAAGGGTTAATTGAACATCTTGATGGAAGGTGCGAAGTGATGCGAGACTGTTAGGACGAAGTACTAGCAAGTTACCAAAAAATGTCGGAAGAATTATGTTTGGACTAGACAAGAAGGACCTCGAACCATGAAGAAGTGTTGTGCCAATATCTCTCTAATGCACAAACGTTAGGTGCATCATGTGCTCCGGGGGTTCACACAACCATTGAGCCAACAAGAGTAGAAGCACAAGCTGCAGAAGGGGACATGCTGGAGGAGAAAGAACCAGATGAATATATGTTGGAGGTAGATGAAGCACATAAAGAAGTTCGTTCACTTGACATTTGTTTAGAAAACTCGACATTTCAACGTGAGCCCGGGGAGTCAATTGCCTATAATTTATTTTTTTCTATACAAATTTTATGTTTGCAATCAAACACACCTTCATAGATTTTGCATTCATACTACAATTTTGGGGCCTAATTTATGAAATTCGCCTCAGGCTCCAAAAATCACAGAACTAGCACTGCCGGTGAACTTTATATTTTCTCTAAACTCAATATTTTCCAGTGAGAAATTTGCAAAAAACGTAAAATTTGACAATGAACTCGACATTTGCTTACTCAAAGTTTACATAACTCGAAAGTATGTAATGTGAACTCATAATTAGCCCAGAAATCTCGAGAGTTAGCTTCTAAAACTCGAGATTTAAAATGTGTACTCAAAATTTACAAAACTCAACAATTAGCTTCTAAAACTCAAGCTTTGGTATTGTGTACTCGAAATATATCAAATTCGAAATTCGCTTCTAAAACTCGAGATTTGACATGAACACTCGAAATTTACAAACTCTATATTTGGCCACTGAAGTCGAAACTCAATGTGTCAACTCAATATTTCGTAAGAAAGACAACTCCACCTTGCAAATTCAATTTGACCCAAATCGCGTTCCCGACTTGGTTGTTCCCAAATAGCTCTACCCAATGTTCAAAACAAATTCCAATGTTGTCCAATGGTAACCATTTTTAAGTAAACCCTTTTAATTAAGATTACTCATTTTTCAATGAGTTCAAAGCATTACAGCATATTCAAACTTGGACAATATAGGTTGTGTTGGATTTTAGTTTGTCATGTGGACCTACATATGTAATTAAATGTGTATTAAAGACTATCTTAATATTAAGTCCAATTAAAGTGATCTAATAAAAATTAAAGTTATGGAAAAATTCATAAATAATTGGTTAAATTTCACCCATTTCAAATTTAAGAACCTAAGGTTTAAAATTTCAAATGTCAGATTTTTTCAAATTTTATTTATAAATAAATAAATAAAACTTATATTTTATTAATTAAATATATTAATGTCAAAATTTCATATAATTTGCTCACAAATTATTTCTCGTTCACAATAAAAAAAAAATTTATAAGTCATAAATTATTTCACAATCACAACACCAAAATTTTATAGGTCACAATTTTTTCGTCGATCACAAATTTATAAAATTGATAAATCACATATTATTCATTGGTATTACAAATTTATATATCACAAATTATTTTAACGTCACAATTCTAAATAGGTCACAATTTGTTTATCAGCTACAAATCAAATATTGAAACATCACAATTTATTTATAGGTCACAAATCACAAATATTATAAGTCGCAACTTATTAGACGTCCCAAATTATCAAATTATCGATCACAAATTAACAATTTTTTAGGTTACACATTATTTTTTGGTCACAATGTATCTTTTGCATTGATCGAATCTTATTTACCAGTCACAAATTAATCAATTTAATGGTCACAATCAACCAAATAATTTGTGACCACTATCAATACTTGTGACTGCCACTGCACCACTACCACCAACAGCATGACAACCGAAACCCCGTTGCATGAACCACCACCACAACCTCTCGGCAACAAACCATCATCTAAAAGTATCACACCACCACAACCCACTCACAATCACCGTACCATCGCACCACCACCACCCAAACAACACTTAAAGCACAGGACCACCACCACCAACACCCATCCAACAAAAAAATAATAATAATCACCACCACCATTGTGATCTACGCTGCACCACAAATCTACCACCACGACCACAACATACCACCACCACCGCACCACCACCACCACTATCTCCTCTATCTCCATTTATACCACCCTCCAAAAACTCGTCGTTGGCACCACCACAGCACAATGTCATTGACTGCACCACCAACACCTCAAAAACTACAACAAAAAATGTTGAAAAACCACCGCTCAACGTCGTAGAATCACCACATAAACCTCCACAAGCGGTATTGTGATCCATATCACTGGTGAAAAGTCCAGATCGCCGCTGTGATCTGCAATGCCGGAGAAAAGTTTAATCCACAAGTGGCGCAGTAACCAGGCAAAACCACTGAGGCGCATTGCATCATCGCACCTCAACTTCGTTGTGCAAAGCTGGTTTTGCTCCGTAACGCCACACCTCAACTCCACCGGCATTGTGACCATCCGATAGCGCATCCACATAGGCGAGTCGATAGAGCTATGCATCCACTGAGGCAAAGAGCTGAACATCCACTGAGATGAAGCTGCGGCTGCACCTCCACGCTGGAGTTGTGTTGTCAGGGAAGAGTAGGGAAATTAGAGAAAGGGAAATTAGGGTTTAGGGTGAATTGGGGCGGGTTGTTTTGGTGGGGTGGGGTGTTTAATATTATTTTTAATATTTAAAAATTAATGTTATCATCTGATTTTTGTATTAAAAAAACTTTACATTTGAATTTTGAAATTGAAATTTAAAAAATCTGGTTAAGTGTAATTTCCACTCAAAGTTATGTGTTTTGGATACCTAAATAAAATGTGTGCTTGATTATATTTGTGGAGACCGGATCCATGTCAAATAAAACTATAAATAGGGTTATGATATGTAATTTCTTATTATTTGTGTCATCTCATTAACACAACAATATAAGAGAAAACATATTGAAAAGTAGGATCCAAAATTCAGAATAAAAAACAGTAAATTAACAATCAAGACGAAGTAATTGAAACAATCAAGATTTTGGAGTAAGAAGTCAAAGTCATGAACAAGAAGAGCCAATATTTAAGATTAAAGATTAAGAAGCCAATCATGAAAAGATTGCAGTTGCTTCAAGATTTGGAACCAAAATCTATTAATAAAGAATTATTTCCAATGAATTAAGATGTGTTTTGCATATAATGATTCTCTCTGTGATTTGAAACGGAGAATCGTGGCAATTAAGTAATTATGTTTTCAATTTCTCGAGGTTTAAAGTTTCATAAAATTCTGACATGTTTATGCAAAGTCGGATGAAACCCACAATGACACTAAATATTATTTTTAAAAATAAGATGAAATCACATAACATTTGTAGTGCAAACTTCTAATATCAAGAGTTGGACTCCAAATTTGCAAATTTATTCAATCGGATTTGGAGTTCAAGAAACTGGAATAAGCAGTGATTAACAATCTTCAATACATTAAACTCCTTTCGTTTGCTAAATCTCACTGTTTAGAGAATTTTCAATAGTTGTGTAAAATTGAGTGTGGATTGATATCTTCAAAATTATTTTTTGCTTCTTCATTTACATTCTGGTAGATCTAAATCAAAATTCTACTTTAATGAAAACATTTAAATCCACTTTTTATCTCTTGTGGAGGTAAAAAAGATATAAATTTACATATTTTTTTCTACATTTTTTATCGAAAAATGCAATTTGCATCGCCTTTACATCTCTCAATTGGAGAGATTTTGGATCACTTTGAAGATATAATCTCTATTTTACACCATTATTTAAGATGCCCTTAGAAATGGATTAGTCATTTTTACAAAAAGGGTATTTCCGTAATTGCACCTCAAACTTGTAAGGTTTGGCACAGCGAGATGGAACTATTTTTATGGTATAAGTTACAAAAAAAAAAAAAAATTTTTTTATTCTTTTTTAAGCAACAATTAATAAAATTTTCAATTAGTTGAACCACTACACCCCACGACTCAAATTATTTGATGTCTTTTCTTCTCTTATGCCTAATCCTCGCATGTTGCTATCACACTATGCCGCTATCATCCAAAATTGCAGTCTTACGCAAGAATTATCAAAACATTTAACTCTCCAAAATATTAGGGCCCGGGTGGGGTCGGGATACTGATTATCTTGAGGTACGAATTTTCCTATTGGTAACAAGTATTGAGATTGACACAAAAGTTCACATAATATTACAAAACACTTTATTATTTATCAAATTAAAATACAGTCAATTTTTCGTTTAAACATTTCCGGTCATCTTCAGCATTGCCTCTGGAAGATGCATATGTACAACCAGCATAATAACAAATATCAAACATTGGAATTTCTTTAAAATATTTTTACGTACTTACCAAACATCGAAACTCTTGGTATACTTTTGTTGTGTAATTTTTATCAAATTTTCGATGGTGGCTGGAAAGAAATAAAAATGAAAATGGAATAATAATACCTCAATACTTTTCTTGAGTGCAAAGCTCCTTCCATGTATTGGATTAATGGTCCCACTTCTTTCTTCCCGTTTGCACACGCAGTCCGCAGATGGCATTATATTAAAATCCTGTACTTCTCCCCAAACCCCAAAACCACTCTTCTCACACTGACACTAACAAAAGACGTACACTTCCACTTTTTCTTCCTTATTTTGTTTTTCCATGTTTCAATATTTAATGGCTTCCCCACACCTAATATTTTGATTCATTTTATTAAGTGAGTTGGTCCTATTTTCTCCTGTAAATCTCTCTTTTTGGCAGGTTTAGAATTAGTTACCATCTAACCCATATAATAAAGTTCCAGTTCCAGTTTTCTTTTTTCCTTTTTCTTCTTGGATTGATATGTTGAATGCTTTAAGTACTTACTAACTAACATTGAATTTTCTGAGCCTTTTGGTTGGAACTCGAAATTTGGGTTGAAGAATCATCAAACTGCATTTTGGCTTGAGTGTAAGAAGATTTTTGCAATGTGGTTTTAACATAATTGAAGGCAAGAATGAATGCGTTTGAGGATTTTGATCAGAAGGCCCATGATTAATAAGTTTTGGGATTTTCTTTTTCTTGATAGGAAAATCTGGTAATAATTATGGGAGGGAGACTAGACTGCCACTAATATAAGTACTTTTCATGCTGAAAGTTTCACCAAAGATAAAGCAAAATCATGATTCCTTGCCTCAGATAGAAGGCTGCAGTTTCTTGAGCTTTACTCTCTTAGAAAACTTGTGCATTCTGCGATTCTTGAAAGTATATCGGGTTGCTTGCTCTGTCAAATTTCGGGTAATTTCCTATCATTCATTATCCTTTCTGATATTTATTGTGTATTGTTTAAGTAATTCTCTTATATTTCAGTTCCTTATCATTTGTTTTTGTTCAAATTATTATAATGTTCTGTTTGAAAGAGTGGTATGACCTCGGTAGATCAAAGCTACCATAGACTATTGTAGTTTTGTTGCTTCAGATCTTCCAATAAATAATCAAATGGTCGAGCTATTGGGAGCAAGGCTTAATTTGTTGTTTGCAGTAGTGTTGTTATATTTCTTTCGCTGGAAAATTTAGTACTAAACGATCAATGGATCATGATCATCATGTACTCGTTTTGCGTTGTAGATGCAACAAATTCACTTAGATATTAGCCTACGAACTAAATTATTCATAAGCTGAATTTTGTTCAAAAATTTCTTGTTCTTAGAAGATTCTTTCGAAGTTTGTGTTTTTCTTATCCAAAATTGTCCTTTTTCCATTTTAGATAGAACTGTAATCTTTCCATGTTTCTGCCTAAAATATTTAGCTGATGTTAATATACCAGTGACATTGTATGGAATGCTGCAGATCCACTTTAGAGTCAAGCTTTCCTATTTCTCATCAAGTGGAAGAAAGAATTGAAGCCGTAGAATAACTGATTATGGCAAAGATATTACAAAGATGGTCTTCACAAGAAGATAGGGATCAGCCTGGTTGTGTATGGGGTTTGATCAGTAAATTTGACTTCCGCCATGGTCGATCCACCAGAAAACTGCTCGGAGATAGAAGGCGAGTGAGCAAGCTAGCTGTTGGTAAGAAACTTGTCTAGAGAAGTCTTTTAAGTACATGTTTAGTACACTGTATTAGACAGTATAAAACAGAGTGATGGACATTACAATACTATCTAATCCACCTTATCAATTATGCCAAGACAAATAATTGCTGTACAGAATCAAGATATTTGCTATTGCTGTTTCCAACTAGCTCTAGTGTCAACTTCCCAATCACCTTCCTCCATATTGTTCTTAAGGTGTCAAACAAAGTACCAAAACATTCTACCACGTCGTAAAAAAAAATGAGTTTCCTTTTTATTTAATTGATTTTTCTATTAATTTGTTGCCTGTTTTTAAATACGTGGATTTATAGGATCATCCCGACTTTATACGCATCCCACCTCAAAATGTCAAGATTTTGAGGTAAGTTTTGGCATCTTTTTCTCAAGTAGACATACAAAATATAGATGGTTGTTTCATTAAATTCAATATGGAATTTCAGGACGGCGAAGAAAGTAAGATGGCTGAGGCTGAGGTTGTCAAGACAAGTGTGAAAAAATTTATGAAAGACGAGATGTTCGACGGCTCAAAGAACCAAGCAAATGAGTTTGAAATAAATCTTCTGCAAATTGATTCAGAACCCCATATAAAGAAGAATCATAAGCAAGGAAACAGAATTTGCAGGACACTTAGTTGTGATATGGATGTTTCTGAGTTGGATACAGAAAAATGCATGATGCCTGAAAACTTTCGTAAAGTTCCTGAGCAAAAGCCTTCAGATATGTTTGATCTGAAATCATTAATGGACGAGTTGTCCCGGATTCATCAGAAAAGTACAAGCTGCATGAATCATGGTCTTCATAATGACCTCGATATGCCATCTGGACTGGAGTTCTCAACTGTTGAAGCAAAATTAGTTGAAGCAGTGAAGGTGTTTATAGAACACAGGTTGAGTAATGGTAAAGGTTTTGGCGAAGAAGGGAAAATCCATTTTTCTGAAGAAATGATGGATGCTCTGCAAACATTAAGTTCAAATAAGGCCTTGTTCTTGAAACTGCTTCAAGATCCAAATTCTGTACTTGTGAAGCACATCCAGAAATTGGAGGATGTGCAGTTAGAGAAAGTTCAGATACTTGGTTCTGCTTCGGTATCCAATTTGTCAGAAGAGAAACGAATCAACTCAAAATCTGATGATTTAGTTAGTGTTAGACACCGTAAATTCTTCCGCAGAAGGAGAAAATCTCTGGAAAGCTACCCCTTGGAAGGAAATGAGATCTGTCAAGCTTCAAGTAAAATTGTCATCTTGAAGCCTGGACCGGCAGTATTCCAAAACCTTCACACTGATGTCGATCAGTCGCATTACACCATAGACAATAAAGTGCGGGATGAGAGAGGTAAATCTCAGTTCTCTTTTACTGAAATTAGAAGAAAGTTGAGGCATGCAATGGGAAAGGAAAGATGGGGGATCTCACCGAATGGTCTCATCCTTAAATTTCCATCAAAGCACCAAAATGAGAATGTTAGTAATGAAGGCTCCAGTGGAGAAAATGTTGGCTGGAGTTCTCCAAATAGGAACCATTTCTATACTGAAAGATTTTGGAAATCTTCCACTGGCTATAAGAGGAGTCAACACGTGGGGAAATCAAAAGATAATTTCTCGGTAATGGCGAATGAAACCTCTCAAAATTCCAGGAAAGGGGTGCCTAACATCTATAACAAAGAAAAGAAACATCTTTCTGAGATGCTGAACAATGAGGATGATAATGCAGAGCCAGTGAGCTGGTTCTTACCTAAATCACTGGGTCGGATTCTCTCCCTTCCTGAGTACAACAGTTCTCCTTGCTGCAGTCCCAGAGAGTACAATGATGACACCATCATAGCTGTCCAGAAGAGGTTATCTCCTTGTGGCATGGTTAATGACATGCATCATCTTGCGCAAGAAATCTATGACAGTCCTCAGAGTCCATCTAGGCAAAATTTAGAGAGTCAACCTCATAACGGTATTAACAATCCCTGTGAGAAAGTACCATCTCTTAATACAAATACTCCGTTCAAAGATAATGAAATAGAAAAACAAAGCCTCCCCGAAGATGTTAAAAATTCCGAAGGTACTTTCTCCATTCTTAAAACATAATTTTAAGGGTATTTTACTTTTTATGTTCTAATAATAGGAACTTTGTATCTTAACAGTTCCCAGTTCTTTCTCAAGATTTGTGGTGATAGAAGACAAGTCTGATATAAGGCCCCAGGAAGAAGAAAAACGTACAATAATTTCTGGTGTATCGACTATCAATTCAATCGGTAGAGACATCCAGTATGATTCTATTGATGAAGTAGATGATGGAGCAAGTTCTTTCCAATGCTCGAAATCGGTAAATTTCCAATGTTTATTGCTGTTTGTATTGGCTGAGCATCTTAAGCCAATATGCTGAGCCCTCCAAGTGTGGAGTGTTATGAATTTTTTTCAACAAACCGTGTTATTTTGCTTTAGTGTTCCTTCAGAAGCATTTCCTTTAAAAGTTTCATATTTTTGTTACTTGTTTCTAGTATTCAATTGGAAGGGATGACTTATTTTCGTCTCCAACATTCTGTCCCCGGAATGTGGAAAATCCTGAGAATACAATTGATAAAATGGAGGGACCAAGTCCCATACCTGTTCTTGAGCCATTATTAGCCGAAAATGATCACAGTCTTGTGAGAGCCTTGTCTCAACGAGGTTAGATAGTTGATATATAGAATACTATAGCCTTCCAATGGATGTCTTTCTTTATGTTTTATCTTTTGTGCTGAAACGAAGCTATTTGTGATATTCAGATGAAACAGAAATTCAACAGCAGCAAATACATTTTGGAGAACAATCTTCTGCTAGCGACCAAATTTGTTTAATTACTTCTATCGAGGCCGAGGAATCTGCATACGAATATGTGGAAGCAGTATTGTTAGGGTCGGGGTTGAACTGGGATGATTTTCTTCTGAGGTGGCTTTCTTTGTACGAAATTCTTGACCCATCGTTGTTTGATGAAGTCAAGTTATTTCCTTGTCAATCTTGCCATGATAAAAAACACCTCTTCGATTGTACTAATGAAGTTCTAGAGGAGCTGTGCGAGAGTTATTTTGGATGCTTTACAGGGATATCATATACCAATCTGAATATTCGGCCAGTCCCAAAGAGAATGGATCTTATTCAAGAGGTATGGAAACAAGTCGAGTGTCATCTCTTTCAGCATTTCCCTCCTCATTCTCTGGATCAGTTTATCAAGAAAGACATGGCAAAATCTGGAAAATGGATGAACATTCGAGTAGATATTGAGCATATTGGTATTGAAATGGAGGAAACCATTTTTGATGAATTGGTCGACGACACGATACTGGGATTTGCAGATTATATTTCGGGGTGCGAGTTCGAGGTGCTTCCAGCTGAACCCAACGGAACTTATGACATCAACTTGTAATTCAGCATCGACTCACCACATATTCATTTACCCAGAAGATCAGGTACAACATTTCTTCATATCTTCAAGTTCTGTTTGGTCTCATTTTGCTCACACTTAAAAGTCCATGTGGTGCACATAACTGGATAGGAGAATCAGACATTATAGTAACTAAGATTTTATTTTTCTTTCTTAATACTGTCTTACATTATCGAACCCTCCTTACCAAATATTCCGCAAGAGTTCTTGATAAAGGTTCTAACATGTATATTTTTTACATTATCCATTGAAATGCTGCAGATATAGTTTAGATTTCTTATGACAGAGATGACTCTAGAATCAGAGTTTTCCTAGCCGAAGTCAAAAAATAAAGGATCTTTGTCGAGGGGAAGGCATCTACAAGAGGCTCTTTAGAAAACGACAGATTGCAATTCTTTGTGGTGGCATTATGACCACAATAATTTTCGTTCAGGTTAACAGCCAAGGCAAGTGTTGTCGGATGTATAATTTTCTTGGTTTGGCATGTTCATCGTGTGTGATATTCATATATTTCGCGTTTTTATTTCATTTTTGTTTGACAAAGATCATGGCTTTGCAATGTTTGTTCATCGTTTGTTTAAGATAAATCCCACAATATCAACTAATATGAATTCCAAAGCCTTAATATACTAGAACATATTAAACTCTAACAAGCCATTCAATCTGATCAAAATTCATTCATATGAGTACATGAATTTCAAAATTGATATGTTCAAAAGAGTCACATTTTGACGGTGCATGTTAAGGGATAAACCTCACAATATTAACCAATATATAAGGGATTCTAATACTTTTCTAATAAGATTAATTTTTTAAGATGTCTTAATAGTTTTGACACAGGGTTGGTTTGTAAGTATGAACTGAGAAATTTTGTTATTGACATGCTTGAAGAAAGGCCTGTATAAATCTTGGTTCATCTCGTAGACAACTTCCTTCTTCAAAAGTGAACGAGTAAATTAGGGCTGAACTTTCTTGGTTTTGGATGATAAGACGTTTAAAAATGAGGTAAAACTGTCAAACAATTTAACTTTTATATGATTTACAGTTATAAGGTAAAATTGTCAAACAATTTAACTTTTATCTTCGATTCAATTGAAAGTCACGTATACAAACAAAGAGCATCTGATACAGTTCCTTGCCTCTGATGGGAAGGGGGGGAGGGGGGGGTGGTGGAGTTGGCGGAGGGGGTAATTTCACTCGAATCCTAGACTTGGTTTTTTTTATCCCACGTGTTGGGCCTTTACAAGTTCCTCATAAGATATGCATGTTTTGCAAAGCCAACCTTTATTTTTTATTTTTCCTAAAGTTGATCGAACATACTTTTATCGGTACATTTCGTAAGATTTACAACTTAAAACTTATTATCTACACATGCCGTTGACCAACACCTTAAGTACTGCCAAGCATGCTCATAAATTATGGTTTACAAAAGGGGGAGGATTGAAATCTTTGATCCGCCTTATTAAATAAAAAAAACTCTTGGTTTGCGCAAACCAAACTGATAATTCATTGAAGGATTACAGTTTAGATTATCCGCTCATCCTGTGGTTGCATGAAAGCTAGTACCTATTTTAGAGTGAATGCTATTTCAAGGAAAATAAGATCCTGAAAAACAGATCCAGTTTTAGCAGACAACATACCATAATTCCACAAATGAAAAAGAAATAAAAATGAAACAGAATCTGTATGTATCGAAATCAACCAGATATAAAGTAGGAGAGACATGAAAATTTGATATCTTGATCTGCGTTAAGTGAGTCAATGGATCTTGAAATGAGATAAGTCCGTCCTCATGGATCCAGACAGGTCCCATTGATCATGTCCTCTTGCCCACAGTTCAAACTTGTTGAAACCAAGGCACATGCAAAACGGAGTACACGAACCTCCAAGACAAAATATGCCACAAATGCTTCCCAACCCATAAAAACAAGTTGTACAGTAAACACGCTTGTTATTGTGCAGAAATTGAAAAAAAAAATAATAATTGAAGGCACGAGATATAATCCTCCTCCTAACAGAGAAGTATCTTTTATTTTCTGGTTAAAACTTTGTTTTCTGGAGACAACTTCGACCCTTCAATTCTGTGCGATGAAACGGAAAGTCTACTCAAAGTCATCAATCCAGTCACCATATATCTTGCTAATTTTATCTGGACCTTTCCACTTTCGATGAGGCGTCTGCCCAGTCATTTGTGTCACACTGGACAACCTTTGCGATGGAACTCCAGGATGATAACCCTCGGATTGAGGAATAGAAGTGATGGATGGAACAACAGTATTGGCCAAAGTTTTACAAGGCACTACCCCTTCCTTAGAGTCAGGAGTAGACCAATCTTTAGTTTCCGAGTGCACAACTCCACCATGTTGAAGCAGCTCTGTTAATGAAAGATTTCAAACTCTAGTTGAGTAGTAAACTGATATGACAAAAGAAAAATCACAAGAAGACGAAACAAAAATACGCAAAATCCTTGATCATAAAATTCTTATATTTCCAAGATGTGTTTGCTTGACATAGTTCTTTAAGGTCAAGCTCTGGGTGGAAAAACTCAGCTGGAGAATGTTTTGCTAACCTTTAAAATAGGAAAGCAACTTTTGAATTTCAAATATATTTGGTTTACTTTTAAGTCAAAAAAGTAGCTTATTTTGGAAGTATCTCTAATCTTATCATCAAAATAAGCAACTTACTATTTACTTATACGTACACCTTTTACGCCTAGCCAAACATACTCTTGATCTGCTTTGAGCAACCGTTGAAGCATATGCAAATCAACTATTTCTTACGCATAATTACACACACCAAATTAGACTCCACAACGAGATTTCCAAAAGATAGAAGCAAAAGAAGCCTTCCTTGCCTCTACTTCTGAATTCAAAAACATCATCTTGCATCTTGGAACCTGGGGTTTAAGTTTTGTACCTCATTTCGTTCATAAAGATAAAATCTTTACAAGAAAGCCATCATAAAGATAAATGCTTTACAAGCAAGCCACCATTGTCGATATAGCATCACTCCCTATCTCTAAACATGCTCAAAATTATTCACTAAATACGTGCACAAATGAAAAATATGAACATGTTTCTGGTGCACACATTCAAGGAGAACATTCAAGTATGCACACAACAAAATTTTATTAGAACAAGCCAATATGAAGATAATCACAGTATTTCTTCCCCATGCCTTACATTGGATAAGTCCCAGGCAAAATACCGATATGCTGGATGGTGGAATTCATAAACATAATTGTTATTATATATGCTAAATGTGGCAAGGTTATCAAACATGAGAGGAAGGGGATGTTGCTATGGTGAAGGAAAACAGAGAAAATGATAATGACATAAAAGATATCTCATAAAGTTTACAAAAACCTCGTACTAGCTAAATGCGTCAGGTTCTTCAACCCGGGTTGTTGAAAAATATCCTATGAAAACTTGTATGCAATTAGCAAACATATATATACCATCTACCTATGATGCACCGACATGGACTCATGTGTTTGACACGATGCGTGTCGGATACGCCGATACGCGATTTTTCAAAAACATACGCGATTTTTCAAAAACATACTGACACGACACGTCCCCAAAACGTTGATTAAATTCTTTAAAATTATTCATTTACATAGTATAAATTTAGTTTTATACTTGTTATTAATTTTTCGTGTTGAAATCTATTACATATGAGTACCTATTTGTTATTTACTAACAATTTTGAGTTAAAAATAATATTTTTAATGAAAAATGTTTATGGTAGAGCGTCCGAGGAGTGTTAGTATCGACGCATGTCGGACACGAACACGCTATCCTAGTTGAAATTGAAGTGTTCGTGCTTCAGATACCATGCCTTCTAAACACAACCATTCCATGAATCCTAAAGACACGTCAAGTAAAAGGAAAGCAGATTGCAAACAAAATTGTAATTTATATATTCAAACAGAAATGAAAATGGCAATCGAAATTATACCTTCTTCTCCATGAGCAAAATAACACTTGCTGCCAAAGGGACAATGCCCTGTTAGCTCCCATTTGTTACAAATCCTTGTTTTCCAGTTTGAGGGCTTCAAGTTTGATCCACCACCACTGCCACTGCCTCCATAACCGCCACTGCCTCCATAACCACCACTACCACCCCCTCCCAAACTTATTGCCACACTTTCTCGGGCTCTAGACTGCTCATCATGAACGAAAGTGCAATTCTCACCATACGGACAGCCTTCCTCGGTATAGAATTTCTTGCAATGCCTCCCTTTATAAGACCTCTGTGCCTCCTCACCACCTGCTATAATCGGAATCTGAAACTCCTCCCTCGGCTCTGATGACACTCCAAGTTCTTCATCATGGGCAGCAACCAAATCTTGCCAATTAGGGGGTGGTTTCCTAAGTTCTTCAACACTATGAGCAAAATTACAGTTAGTGATATATGGACAACTGCCAACCCTGAATTTGCAACACAATTTGGTTTTGTAAAACATTTTTCCAATTGCCTTCGACCGATTAGAACCCATAAAATCTCCGGATTGGGAATTTCTTGGTCTTTTATGTACCGGTTCGTTACCTGATCTCGACTGGGACTGTCTCACATCATAATTTGAATTTGAATTAGTATCAACAGAAGCTTCTCTATTCCATATCCCATAATCATCCTCAGAACCCCAATTTTCAACACCATTTTCAGAGTTTCCAGTAGTGATTTGAACCACATTTCCGTAAAATCCGTTGTCTTGACGATAATCCATTACCAACTTAGAACCCACAAATCAATATTTATTCCAAATCAAGAAAAGATAAAAGGGGATGAATGAAGGAGAAATGAAAAGGAAAAAAATTTCTTCAAAACACATTGGAATTGGATATGTATTGATGAAACAAAATGCTGACACAATTAAACCAGATTACTACAATTAGCAAAGAAATGCATTAAATCTGAAAACTCCCAATACTTTCAATTTCAGATTGCGTATATTTTTCCGTAATTGTTAATATTCCAAAACCGAACAATTCATAAAGTGGGTACTAAAAATAACCCTATTCAATACATAATCAAACTAGTTGAAGAGAACAAGCAACTATTACTAGAAAACATAAAGGGAAAAACCCAATCGTGTTCCAATAATTAAAGCAATGATAACAGGAATAAAACAAAAAAACATCAAAATTGGATATGGGTTTTAGATCTCAAATATTAAGTTAGATTCGATAAATAAAATTATTTCCCAGATAAACATTGTAGCCAATTATTAAATTAATCGCAAGTTAACTGAATTTATGTATGTATAAAGTAAAGGATGGTAAGAGAATGAAGGATGAAAAAGTTTCTCAAAGTGAGCAAGATCACGACGAAATCTATGTTACCTCTGCCATTGGGCCCGTATTTGGTCTAGCCCAAATATAACGGTCTAGATCCAGCCCTGCCTTATACATTCAAGGGACAGTGGGCTGTGGCCTCCACGTGTCGGATTTGGAACGTCCTACTTCATTATCATGATATTTGATTTATTTACGTCAAACACGTCTTCTCATGAAAAAAATTAAATTTATCCTCATTTTTATACAAAACGAGAATTTTTTTTGTTTGTAGGTTGATTAGAAGTTCGGCTTCTCCCCCACCTTTTAGCGTATTGGGCCCCGAAAAAATAAAGAAAGTTGAAACAAAAAAGAACGAAGAGAAATTGGCCATGTTTTTCGAGAGGTTGTTTCCTGATTATGTGGGAGAGACTCGTGTTCCGCCAATCATGATTGATTTCGTCTAGGCAACGATTGAAAAATTCAAGGCAAACAAGCACTTAGACTGAAAGTCACTGGTTTCGATACAGAATGAGAGCACAGAAACGTGGCTAGTGCAGAAGGGTGAAATTCTAAAAGATCTTAAACTCTAAACCATCATTTCGAAGTAAGAAACAAGGATTGGTTTTAGGAACGCTCAAGGTAGATTTTGAAGAGTGGGAAACCTCATCATTCCAAAAAGCAAAAAGTTTAATTCAGATATTTTAAAAATCTGACCCTCAAATGAAATTAATCTGGGCAATCCATTTTAATTATATTTCCTATAAATTCCATGTACATTTCATTGTAAAACATAGAGTGCAAGTGAGGAAAAACACTTGCTTGATTGTAAAGTTCTCTTTCAATATAAAAGGTTGATTCTCTCAAACTGTAGGGTTGTTATTGTTCTTTAATTTTCTGTCTGTAATGCCTCGTCACAAAGGCTCCAAACTAAGCTTACGTGATAGTTCATTTGGATACAAAAGTCGAGTTGACAAAGTCAATGAAGGTCTTGATTGGTTAGAGTGGCACGAGAAAGGAGTGACGAAGTCAAAGAAAAGAATTTGAAGCTCTTCATTCCGAAGATCTCCATTTCGAAACTCCCTTTGGCAAAAGCCCTCCCTTGCTCTCAAAGAATCTACATGCAATCTTTAGGAATGATTAATATGACGTTTGTAATAATGAATATCAAGTCTATCAACCTGGACATAGGGTGGTTAACCCGTTGTCAATATAAATGCGTAGTAGGCTAGTGATATGATGCTTCGACCTGTGAGATGAGTCCACGTGGTTCTTATCATACAGTTACTACTTTGGCCAAAGCTCTATAAATAGAAACTCTTGTAACATTTGAATCTAAAGCAACTCTTTACACTTAAAAGCCACTTTCGATATTCTTTAGCTTATTTCACATTCTTGATTTCAGATCATCTTGCTTTGATTGAGTTGCTTATAGTTGATGATTAATATGCAATCACATTTAAACATATCGTCGGTGTCTGAACATTTTTGTCTTACGTGTTAAAGCATCTCTCACGTTCATATATAGCGACCCTGTCCGACCAAGTTTCCAATCAAAGCGTGTTGGAAATCGCTTGCATGGACATGAGTTAGCCAGGGATCTGTTGTTCATGTCATCTTTACAAAAAGTGAGGTCAACAGATGGACACCGTCTGTGGGAAACGATATATACAACCACAAGGAACCCTTGGAAAAAGCTTATTAGAAGATATATTTTTGGTGAGTTTCTTGCCTATGAAGAAAATGGGTTGTTCTTGAAGAAAAAAAAGCTAAAAACCGCAAGAGAAACCACTTGGAAAAGAGTTCAGGTTGTTCGTTGAAAAAGGAATATCGTTTGTCAAGAAAAGATCCTCGAGAAAGTTCTTTGAAGAAAAGACGCTAACATGAGCTCCAACAATAAAGAGTTAGCGTCTCAGAGGGCTAGGGAATACCCCGAAGAAGGAAAACCCTCACACATCTTTCTTGTGGCCCACCATCGGTGTCATCAACTACATCGACGAGGTGGATCCAGACTAGCTGCCGACTGACTAGGGAAGTGGCCACCATAGCTGCAATCATCTAACATAATATCTCCATGTAAGAGCTGCTTAGGAACATGCAGAGTCAGGGAGCATACCTAATCCCCTTATATGAAGCCCAATGAAATGCTTCCTCCCACGATCCACCCTAATTCCGCAAAGAAACTACTACCGTATCGAAAAAGAAGTTCAAAGCCAAATGGTTGATTATCAACACTGCACTAGGGAAGAGACTCCCCAAGAAAGAGAAGTTGGGGTCGACACTTCCTTCAACTATGCGACTAATTGGCCCAACAAGGCTCCATTCAAATTTTCTCCCAATTACGAAACAGAGGCCATGCCTCAGAGATCCATATGTGTCTTTGACATATTGAGCCCAAAAAGGCTTAGAAACAAACATTCCCAACTATCACAAGAGCCTAGAAAATGCAAGCTTAACCTCCTCTTGCACCTAAAATTAGGCAGCAGAGACTGCCTAAGTGTGAAAGACAATGAAAATACCCATGGCAACCTACCCTAAAAAATCCTTCACCTAGAAATAAGCATCAGAGGATGACAGAACATGCCAAAAATCAAGCAGGCCAATCCCAGTCCCAACCTCCTCCGAACTTCAATAAGAGAAGATGAAGATTTTGACAAACCACAAAGGTCTTGCAACCTCAACGACGATGACGACGACGACTTGCCATTTTCTCAGGGACTAAGGGATGTCCCTATCCCAAGTACTTCGTGCCGCCTAAAATCCCCAAGTATGATGGAAGGAGTGATCCCGCAAATAACCACAACAACTTTAAAACCTATATAAGCTTAAGAGGTTCCTCGTTTGTAGTGAAATGTAGAGCTTTCTACTTGACTCTAAGTAAGGCGGCCAAAGTGTGGTATACTGGACTTCTAGAAAGAAGTATCAAAAGCTGGTCAGATTTCAAAAAGGTTTTCTTTAAGCGCTTCGCAACTAGTAAGAAAGTCGAATGGCCTATACAACGCCTCAAAGACATGAGGCAGTAGTAAGGAAAGTCATTGAAAAGCTTTTTAATTCTGTTTCACAAATGAAATGACCTACTGTGTATAAGTTACTAATAGGGAATCACTATCGACCCTGAGGATGGGGCTGGTTATGAACTCTATCTTTTGAAGAAACGTGCTAAACAAGGACCTTATCAGTTATAATGCCCTACTAGAAATGCTAAGGCACGAGATCATCAATGAATAATTGAAAGATCATCGCAATAGGGCCAACCAAGGACTCCAACCTCCTCAAAGACAACAAGGAAGAGGTCTTATCTCCCATTTGATGGATCACTAGGTCGAACAGTCAACTATCCTCATGAAGTAACCCTAAATGCAGTGCTAGTTTAATTTGCGAAGAATTCAAGCCCAGCGTTGAGACGTACCAAGAAATGTCTAGGCAACGATTTCATCAAAGAGAAATGGGTAGGAGACGAAGTTCTGAACCTAGAAATAGGGACGAAGCACCCCTGTACTGCACCTATCACCACTCCTACAGCCATAGCACAACTGAAGGGATATTGCATTGTATCCCCACCTGATAATCAAAAGTGGAATAGACACCCACGAGAAGATGTACTCCCTCCTAGGCAGGACATGCAATATAGTAGAGATAAATCAAGGCATCACTTTCGAAATGAAGTTTCTCAAAGGTAAGAAAGCAATGGAAAAATGCCTAGGGAAGGCCAAAGACAAAGGAGAAGTCTCTCATTAACATAGGCCACCAGCCCATTCGAGAGGTGGAAATAATTTTCGGAGGCCTATACGTTAGGAGAAAACTAGAAATGGGCAAATGAACTATGTAAGGGAGGCCACAAATACTCCCATGGCAAGTTTCATAGTCAATAACAGTCGATCATCAGCTAAAATGGGGTACAACACATTATTTTTACACAAAACGATGTGGTAGCCTGCACTACCTACATTGTAATGCCTTGGTAATTAGGGTCGTTATGGCACGAAATGGTCTTAAAAGAATGCTAGTGGATGATGGAAGTTTGGTCAATATCATATTTTGAGAAACTTTTGATAAGATGGAGGTGGACCACGAGTTGACCCCTATGAGCTCCCCTTGTATGGCTTCATTAGTGACAGCATCATCTCAAAAGGAAAAATCACTCTAACAATTGAGATGGAAACGACACCATTGGTTGCTCATCATTTTATGAAGTTTTTGGTAGAGACACCCAATTCGCCTACCATGGGGTACTAGGAACACCAACTTTAAGAAAGTTGTGGGCCGTTACGTTTATCCACTACCTGTGCATGAAGTTCTCTATTGAAAATGGTATCGCTACTGTTAAAGGTGACATTGACATGAATGATGCCCCTAAACAAGGACAAACCCCTGAACAAGGGTAAAAGTAAAAAATGTGGATGTTTCTAAAGAAGAGGTTGTCCATGGAATGATAAGTGCCCCTAAAGAACGGAGAGCTGCTGAAGAAGTGGCCAAGTTTGATGAACTGGAACCTCGTGTCATTGATTATGAACCTCGAACCATCCTAGTTAAGGAGTTGGAAAGTTTTCTATTGGACTCCTCCAGTCCTTGCAGATTGGAAAAGATATGCCAACAGAGGCTAAGGAGAAGCTGAAACGCTTCTTATATAAAAATTTGGATATCTTTGCCTGGAAGAATGAAGACATGGTTGGCATTGACCCAAAAATTAGTTGCCACCACTTAAAAATTGATCCTAAGGCTGCCTCTTATAGATAGAAAATAAGGGCCCTCAACCCAGAGAGGTATGAGGCCCTGAAGGATGAAGTGAAGAAGTTGATTGACAATTATTTCATCAGAGAAGCAACTTATCTAAAGTGGGTATCTAACCCCGTCCTTGTTAATAAAACACAATGGCAAGTGGAGAGTTTGCGTTGACTTCTCCAATCTTAATCAAGCTTAACCTAAGGATAGTTTCCATTCCCATGAATAGATCAACTCGTTGAATCTTGTTGGGTATGAACTATTGAGCTTTATGGATGCTTATTCAAACTATAACTAGATCCCCATATACCTAGGTATGAATAGCACACATTCTTCATAATGGATAGAGATCTCTACTGCTACAAAGTGGTGCCATTTGGGTTGAAAAATGTTGAAGCTATGCATCAGAGACTTGTCAATAGGATATTCGCCGACCTTATTGGTAAGATATTGAAAGTATATGTAGATAACATGCTGGTGAAGAGCCTCAAAACAAAATATCATGTGAAGCACATCGACGAAGCTTTCCAAATATTAAGAAGATACAGGATAAGGTTGAACCATCTCAAGTGCGAGTTCGGAGTCGCTTTGGGGAAATTCCTGGGCTACATGGTCAATTAAAAGAGCATAGAGGCAAATCCTAAAAAGATTAAAGCCCTAGTCTAAATGAGGTCACCCCAAAAACCTAAAGAGGTACAAAGTCTCACTTGGCGCATAACAGCTTTGAGCCGCTTTGTATCGAAGGCGATTGATAAGTGTCTTCCCTTCTTCAAGGTTCTAAAGAGAAGTAAAAAGTTTCATTGGATGGAGTAGTGTGAAATAGACTTGCAAGAGTCGAAGAAACACTTGGGACATGCCTCACTCCTCTCCAAACCTAAGATTGATGAGCCTCTACAACTATACTTGGTGGTGACTATCGATGTCATCACTTTTGTATTAGTGAGAAATGAAGGTAATTAAAAATTGCCTACTTATTATGTAAGTAATGTGCTTTGGGTAGCAGAGACCTGTTACCCAAACATGGAGAAGCTGGGTATCTCTTTGGTGTCTACCTCGAAGAAATTGAGGTCGTACTTCCAGGCCTACACTATTCGAGTGATAACAAGTGCTCCAAAAACCTGACGCTTTTGGAAGGGTGATGAAGTGAGCCGTAGAAATCAGTAAGTTTGACAATGTTTTTAGAGAGCTGTCATCAAAGGCTAAGCCCTAGTAAAATGTGTGGCAGAGTTTGCCAACATTCCAGAAATGGAAGAGAAAATGGAACCCGCCGAATCTCTCACTTGGAACCTATTTGTTGACGTTTCTCTGGAGAAATGGGCTTTGGGGCAGGAGTAATCTTAGTTAGCACAGATGGACATAAGTTCAACTGTGCGGTGAGGTTCAGGTTTAAGGCTACCAACAATGCAGTAGAATACAAAGTCTTCTAGTTGGCCTCAGATTGGTCAGGGAGATCCAAGTAAAGAGGCTAATTATCAGCAGTGACTCATAGCTGGTTGTAAGTCTGGTTAATGGCAATTTCTTGGCTAGAGATGAAAGTATGGCCGTATATCTAAAGTTGGTAATGAAATTTGTTCCATCCTTTGAAAAGTTCGAGTTGATACAAATCTCACGCATAGAAAATGATAATGTTGACGCTCTTTCGAAGCTAGCAAACAACAAAGATTTTGAACTACTCACTTTTGTACCTATAGAGCATCTCTCTAGACCCTCTACTTCTAAAGATGAAGAGGTGACATGGGTCGAAGACACTCTTCCATGGATGCGGCCCATCATAGCATTCCTCAGGGATTAGGCCTTACACATTAACAAGGAGGAAACACAGAAGTTCAGAAGACGAGCTGCACATTTCATCTTTCAAAATGAAGTATTGCATAAAAGAAGTTTCTCTTTACCCTTCCTCCGATGCATAGGTGGCAAGCAGGCCACCTATATTCTCTAAGAAATTCATGAAATAGTTTGTGGTAATCATACATAAGGATGAGCTCTGGCACAAAAGGTACTGAGGCAGGGGTACTACTAGCCTACATTGAAAAAGGATACACAACAATTTGTGAAAAGATGTGACAATTGTAGAAATGACCTCATAGGACCCATACCAAAGGAGAAAGGTAGGGACAGCTTCGCTATCGTTGCCATTGATTATTTTACTAAGTGGGTGGAAGCAGAGCCCCTGGCTAAAATAATAGAAGCAAACACTTTCAAATTCTTGTGGAAGAACATTATTTGTCAGTTGGCAATTCTCACTCAATCGTTTCCGACAATGGGCAACAATTTGATAACAAGAAAGTCATGAATTTATGCGAAGAACTCAAAATCAAAAAGCTTTTCTCTATCCCCCACCATCCTCATGCCAATGGGCAGATAGAAGCCGTCAACAAAACCATCAAGTACACCATCAAAAGGAGGTTGATGCCTCCAAAGGGGCTCATGCTGATGAGCTACCTCAGTTCTTATGGGCTATACGAACTACTAGCAGGACTGCAATAGGAGAAACTCCTTTCTTCATGGCTTATGGAGCAAAGGCTATGGACCTGGTCGAAGTACGTCCACCTTCTCCTTTTCGTTTATAGTTCAATGAAATATTCAACGACGTGTTTACAAGGTGCAAACCATATCAAAGAAGAGCTTCAACATGGAACCTATAGAATCGAAAATTTGGATGGAACGTCACAACTTTATTCTTTTAATGCATAACATCTGAGGAGGTACTATCAATAGAGATATGTGTAAAACTATCAATCTGTGTACAATTTGTTAAATTCAATGAAAACAACTTTATTTAATTCTTAAAAGAAAAATGCCTCCAAGTGACAATTTGTGGGTGAAACTTCTGCCTGATAAACCATTCACCAAGTCAATAATACTTGAAATCCTAACACTTGTATAAATTTTGATTAAATGGAGCCTTAATGAAGGTCGAAGCACGTGGGAAACATAACACGTCGAAAGGTAATAGTGTAAATGAAATTCAATGAAGTAACACAAACGTAAGAAAATAATTTTTCATTCATTGGAATTCATAATTACATGGGGCCGAAGTCATTTACATTGAAAATGAGAAAATACAAAGCCTAACATGCTAAGTAGGTGAGGAAGGGATGCTATGGGACAATGGTATGAGGCCAATCATTTCAAAGTTTGCATTGTTGTCCCCATCCTCGTCATTTTTGAGTTCAATCAAATGGTTTCCATCCACTGGAGTCTAAGACTATACTTTCTACAAAAACTTTGACCTTAACTCCGAGATGTTGAAGGTTTGGGAATGTACCTCAATCTAATGCACAACTTCAGTATATGCATACCTCCGCCTGTACTTTGTAAAACGTTGATACTCCTCGGTTAAATGGAAGTTGGCAATATAGTGCTTTAGAGCATCGTTACCCACAAATTAGGTCTCATCCCTAGCTGCCTCAACCTCTTCAGTAAGGCCGGTGTTTGAAGCCAAGCTCCTCCACCTGCTGCTTCAAAGTAGCATTTTCCTTATTCGACCTTTCCAAAGCCTCAACAGCTATCTTCTGGTAGGCTTCAGAGGTCTCCACTTGCTTGGTAAGAGAAGCCATTTCAATTTGAGATAAGTGGACTTTCTTCTTCAAATTTTCAATCTTTTCCAAAGTAGAAGCGAGTTTCGTAGCCTCCTCAGCCTGCTACTGCTTGGCAGCCTCAGCGTTGGCCTTTGCTTTCCTCTTCCTCTACTCAGGAAGCCTTATTCAGAAATTCCTTATTTTTTTCTGAAAGGTTTTTAAAGATAACTTTAGCCTCTATGGCAACCCCAAACGCTCTCTCCGCCTGGCTCACCATGGGGCAAACATACCCACCGTATTACTGGTCTCCACGAAGGTCTACCACCTACCCGTCCAGTATTTGTAAAATGTGGCAGTGGAAGTTTGAATTTCTGGAGGAAACATGGAGCAAGTTCGTCACTTCTTTTGGAAAATGAGAGTTTTGTCCAAGGCGCGAAAGCTCTTGTCTCAGATGTTCCATAACAATTGGCCTCTTTTGACCCCCTTGACAGCAGTGACAGAAGCTACCATTAGCTTCTCCATTGCTGGGACCTCAGATCGAAGCAGTGGGCCCCCTTTCGATGGACGAGGAAAGTGAATTGTTTTTAGAGACCTTATCCATCTTATTTTTTCCCTTGTCCATCATAGGGAATCGTCCCTCACCCTCATGAACAACCACTTCCTTGCTAATCTTCTCAACTTGATCCCTTACCTGCTTTGCAATAGTAGACGAGGGCTTAAACCCTTTTTTCTCAACTATAGAAGTGGTAGCTAGGATCGAAGCCATGTCGGGGTGGGGTGCCTCATCTTCTTAAAATTTTCTGCAAACAAAGAAAACAGAGGTTCGGTATAAAACTGACCTCTACAACCATTTTTACCTTTTTGAGCCATCGATTTGAACTCTTCTAAAATCGCTTGGAAGCAATCAAACTGTCAAACTCGTATGAAGATAGAGGACTGATGTAGATATCATCTATAATACCCAATTTTCCTTGGGTCCACTCAAAGTGATTTACTAATCTTGTAACAATATAACAAGGTCAAAATTGATTCAAATATAAATAAAAAAATCTAAGGATGAACTCACGAGCTTCATAGTTGGTTGGCACTCTCACATAAGGGATCTTGTCACCCTCACATGTCTACCACTGTCTCATTACCTAGAACCAAGTCTCATTCCATCATTTGATGGAGGAGAGGAGGCATATGACAAATGGAGATGTATCCCCCACGGACAGAGGGAATACCACCCTTAGAGTCTCATTTTCCTAACACCCTAGCTCGAAAACAGACTGAAAGACGTACAGGGAATGTCCTTGCCCAAGGAGGTTTCATTCCATAAGAAGTAGGTCCCAACTAGCTAGGCCCAGGCATTATGGACGCGTTAGGTAGGAGTTAATTCATATGATCTAAGGACAATTTTAAAGAATGGATGAAGGGACAGACGAAGTTCCCCCTTCAAAAGAAACTCATTCACCGTCACGCACCCTGGTCTAAAGAAACAGGCTCACTCATCAGGAGATGGTGATATGAGTTTTATGGTATAGGGAATGCAGTACTTTTCCCTAATATCCACAAGGTCAGCAGCAGTTACGTTCGAAAGAATTTTGGCTATCCCCAACCCACATCGTAGTCTAGCCAACCCTCCTTCATGGGTAAATTACTCTGTCATTCCCTAACGACATGAACAAGGTCGGCGGTGTTGGTGATTTTAATTCAAAATGAAAGAAAGTATAGGTCAAAAATACTTACGAAATCAAATAACAAAGTTATCGAAGTTCTTAAAAGTGGGTGGAAAAATCTCGGCAAGTTAAAAAAAATAGCAGACAACTCGAAAGTTTTTGGGAGTTTGATTTTTTTCTTTTTGTCAAAGTAAAGAATGATTTTCCCTAAAGCTGTGACTTTTTATAGGCAAAGGTCATCAATCTCAACTGTTGGATTTGGATCCCAACCATCCATCCGTTCATTTAAGATTCAATCTGAGCTACCCATAACGTCTGCTATTTTGTATTTTATGGTTTAGATCAAAGTCTTTGACTCACGTGCGCATACGCATCTACCTCCCAAAAAAAAAAAAAAGCCTGCAGCTATCATCATTACTCATTAAATGTGGCAACAGTTGAGTGTATGAGAAGTTGAATCATTTTAGCTGTCTTTTCTTAAGAACGTAAAGAACAACAAATCATTTGGACGCAATAATTAAAGATGCCTCGTTTTCCTAACATTTCAAAAAAATATACCTATTCAGAGCCAATACATTACAGCCTCAGCAAATGACAGAAGGACTCTTCAGCTCCAACATTAATAGCTTCGGCACAAGCCTCACCTGCTCCAAATCATTTCTTCGGGGTAAATAGCCTTGGCTAAACGAACCTCAGTTGACCCTTCTCAACCTCTTTAAAAAAATGAACAATTTTGAAGTGCACAGTTTCGAACAACAAGAACTTCAGCTCTTTCTTTAAAATTTTAGTAAGTCACAATGCCATGGTTTTCCCTATTACAAAGTTCTGAAAAACACCCATGATAAGTACTCTACACAAATCCTAAATTTCATCGTTCTACTTTCAAATTCTAACTATAATATAAATATTCATATTTAGATTTGGGAGACTATTGTGTTGTAAAACTAACCACTACATGAAAACAACCATCCCAACAAAAATCTTGATAAGAGAAGTCAATGCATCAAATGAATAATCATGCATAGACTTGAGGAACTATTGTAACGTCTCGCCACAGGGGCTCCAAACTAAGCTTACGTGAGTCCACGTGGAGACATAAGTCAAGTTGATAAAGTCAACGAAGGCCCCGATTGTTTATAGTGGCTAGGGAAAGGAGTGGTGAAATCGAAGAAAAGAATCTGAAACTCTTCATTCAGAAGCTCTCCATGCCAAAGACCTCCATTCTGAAGCTCCATTTGGTCGAAGCCCTCATTGGTTCCCACTGTAAGCAATCTTTAGGAATGATAGATGTGATGTTTGTAAAAATGAATGTCAAGTTTGTTAGCCTACAACATAAGGTGGTTGACTCGTTGTCAATGTATTAAATATGTAGTATGTTAGTGAAATGATACTTCGACTTGGGAGATGAGGCCATGTAATTCCTATCCAACAATTACCACTTCGGCTAGAGATCTATAAATAGAAACTCTTGTAACATTTGAATCTAATGCTACTCTTTACACGAAAAAGCCACTTTCGATATTTTCTAGCTTATTTCACACTCTTGTTTACTTGATTTCAGATTATCTTGTTTTGATTGAGTTGCTTATAGTTGATGATTACTATACAATCACATTTAAACACGACGTCGGTGTCTAAACATTTTTTCCTTGCGTGTTAGAGCATCTCCCACGTTCATATATAGGGACCCCGTCCGACCACATTTCCAGTCAAAGCGTGTTGAAATTTGTTTGCGTGGACGCAAATAGGCTCGACATTTGTTGTTCACGTCATATTTGCAAAAAGTGATGTCAACACACTTCTTGTTTCCTTAATTGCATTAAGAATTAACCTCAAAGGGTTAAATTGTGGGTGATTAAAAGACTGAATGTGTTCCTGCGAAATGTAGGATGTAAACTGTTTGTGACTCACAAACCCAATATAAAATCAAATTATATTTAAAATTTAAATGATGAGTTAATTAAATGCTTAAATATTGTGGGCAGTTATTGCGAGAGAAAACTACCCACTCTGTGGTGGATGCAAGTTGCATGGTGGTTACCTATATATAAATACCAGAGGACCTATAACCAAATTCGTACAAAATAATTGTAGAATGTTTCTCTTAAAATTGAAAGTTTCGTTTTTATTTTCATCACGTTAAAGGGATTATTAACTGGTTATTGATTGGAAGACTTTTAGTGCTTCAGGGACTTATTTCTAATGTAAATTTTCGACTAGGTCTCGAATTACATGGTCAATTTATGTTGAAACGTTGAGACCTTGTAGTCCGTGTCAAGTGGTTAATTTAGAGTTAAACCATTTTACCAGAAAAAATTGACATCCTGATTGACATATTCTCACATTTGTGGTGGGACCCATGCGGACCCATATGAATTAAAAATGAAAAAAAATTCCCCCTCCCCCCCATTGTGAGGGGTCGGTCAGGGAGGGTGTCAAACCCTCTTTGGCATCCCAGCAGAATTCGTTAATTTGATAAAGAATCAAATTAATATATATCATTCAACCTTACCTCTACCACTATCATCTCTCTCTCTCTCTCTAAATTACAACCTTCTTCCATCATCACATTAAACGCTACTGACTACTGTAATCGTCGTCCACCACACCTCATCCTTCATCGTCAAACAATCACGATCGCTAATAACCATGTCTTTTTCCGCCAGGAATTGCCATATTTCTCCTCCACCACCTTCTCCACCATTCGCCACCACAATTTCAGTCATGGTTTTAAATCTGAATAAATTTTAGATTTGGTCTCAGATCTAAGTATTCACTCCTGCTATCTTACTCCATATCTTCATATCTGAAACTAATCTATCATGTGCATCTTGTTAGAGAGGTAGCCAACGGGATTGGTATTCGTACAATATGAATTTCGGTTGATGATTTCTGTAGGATACCTTGCTTTTTAACAAGCTTCAAGATTTCAAATATGATTGGAGGAGTTGGTGAGACAAGGATCTCTCGACGAAGGATCTTAATCTCCAGATTTCGTTTTGGTTTGCTTGTGGGTGTTGGTGGTGGATTTCGACCAAAAATGGGATGGTATGTATTGGTTTCAAACGGGTAGCATAATGTGTTGCTCGTGCTTTGTGGTAGTTGCAATAGAGCTGGCAAACGATGGTGTGGACTGGTTTTAGACTAGTAACATAATGTGTTACCTTGTGTTTTTTTGACGATGGTGGTGGCAGATAATGGTGTGTAGTGATTTGAATTATGTTACTCGTATTGTGTGGTGAAGATTGAGGAGATGATGCGGAGTATTCTTAGATGAGTAACATATCGTGTTACTCGTTATTTGTGATGATATTGTTGGCAAACGGTGATGTGAAGTTGTTTCATGATATGTTACCCGTGTTGGTAACTAATGATAGCAAATCATGTTCATTATGTTTGTACGAGTGACATTCATATAAAACATTGATTTTTTAATAGAAAGTAAAATATTGCTTTTAAATAATAATAAAAAAAAGTGAAATATTTTAACAACACTCTACAGGTAACATATTAGCACATACATTACCCCAACGGCTACATCATAAAAAATTTTTGGTTTTTAATGAAAAATTAAAATATTGATAAAAGGGTTTTTTTTTTTTTTTTTGAATTGGAAAATAGACACAAAATTATTTGAATAGGAACACGTCGGAAAATTACTTCTTTCGACCCAATATCACTTTTTTACAAAATCCTTCTTCTTTTTTTTCCTTTTTTTTTTTTTTTGTATAGTTATATTATAATTTTAATTAGACCTGCATTATCCTTTTGGTTGAATAAAAGTAGTCTTGAGATTTTTCTCTGTTTCTCTTCAATTCTCCCAAATTCTGTAGTAAATCAATGAATTCTTGACTTTTTAAATTTACTAATAATTTAAGAAATTAATTTGTGTTCAATAATGGATTTCCAGCCCCAAAACCCAATCAAAATATACAAAATAAATAAATAAATAAATAATGCCATAAAATGTTTTACCCTAAGACCCGCGGTTTTGTTACAACAGAGATCATATAAAATCTCACGAGAATCCTCACGAAACTCTCCAAGAAACAAGTCTCACTAACCACTATACATTACGCAAGTGAATCACAAAAAAATCATTTTCCCTATACAAAAATCTCTTTATCACTATATTATTAGTTCATGATCCGTGCATTTTCATCTGTACAAAATGTAAGTTAAAAGGGTACAAAGAATAGACTTATTTATCCATCATATTTTTAAATAATTAAGAAGAAACTAAAGTACAACTTACAAGTGCATAAAACATTTTTCCATCATTTCCAAGTATCCAAACATAATATTGGGATAGAAATAGTGATTAAAGATGAAATGTGCTAATTAATTGGAAGTTAACGGTGAGAATTTAATGAAAAAAGATAAGAATATAAAATTTACAATAATAAAAGGCTAAGGAATTTAAGTGCAATTAAATTATGATGCGTAAAATAAATATTGTGATGTCAATATAACTTCTTTTTGAGATATAGCATATATAAGGTGTCCGACTTTATTTATTGGACAATTAATTTTAATTGCAATATAAATTAAATTTGTCTTCATGACTTAACTACACAACTTATAATAATAATAATAATAATAATAATAATAATAATAATAATAAAAACAACAACAACAACGACCAATACAAATTTAATTGCTTATTCAAAATTAATATACAGGAACAATTATTTAAATAATATAACTTGACATTTTATTTATTTAATAGATACAGCTGAATATGCGTTAGACATATATCCATTGGTAACGAGGCTGTCAATTGATTATATTTTGATCCGAATTCGATGAAATTAATGTGAAATGGATTTAAAGTCTCGGTCTAATAATCCGATCAAGATCCGAATCCAATAATTCGTTAACTAAATGGATCAAATATGGATATAGGTCAATCCGATCCGATTTGTTATAAATAATAGAGTCGGTAAAATATTTTTACGGCATGTTATTTATCAGTAAAATAAATAAATTTAGAATAAAAAAGTCATCAAATTCAAAATATAAAAAAAATGAAAAATTTATAATTATTAAACCCGTTTAAGAATTGGAAAAATTGAAAAAAAATATTGATTTCAACATTGATTTTTTTTCCTAATTTTTTTAATTTCGCATCGAATTATCGGATCGGATATTCGATAACATAGCAAATCAAATATGGATTTAATAATCAAATATCCGTTAAATTATTGGATTGAATATATGCAGATTTGGTCCATTTACTGCCCTAATGGTAGCTATAGTAAAAATTGAATTCAACCACTTAAAAAAAAAATTACTGACCTACTTGACAGATGCAACATCGGCAGTACATGATTGAGTGCAAAAATTGATTGTTTTTTAAACTATTCAATGGTATAATGCCATGTGACTTAATTCTTTTGTGTATAACTTTCAATCCTTAAGGTCCAATCAGAATTTGATGAAAATTTTTGTAAACAAATATTAAAATACTTCTGCATAAAAATATTATTAAAAATACTTCAAAAAAAAAGTTAAAATTATTGCTTCATTGATGATTACTTATATCTTTGCTATTGTCTGCACTCTGCAACATGATTTCTCTCTTCTTGTTACATATTTTTGTAAGTTGAATGTTAAAAAATCAATGTACAAACTTCAAAATAATTTCTATTTATTAATTGGAATTGGAGTTTGATGCTAAGTCCTACTAGAATTTTAATTGGGGAGTAAACCCAAACCTAAAACAACTGGTATCTGCTACTGCTCCTGCTACCTCTTATAAAATGCACAACACAGAACAAAATTAACAAAGATAAATCAAGACTTCTTCTTCTTCTTCTAACTATGTCAGGTTTCATATTTCTTCAACCCAGATTGACTATAAAATCGTCTTTAATTCGTAGTTTAATTTTCATTTTAATCCGTTTAATTAAAAGCTTGTTCATCTTTCATATTGTGTACGTTTGATAGTTAGATTTTATTTTATTTTTTTTTAAGTCTTGATGCTCGACTGTGAACTAATTTCTTTTGCTTCTTCATCTCTTTTCTTTAAACTGGATACAAAGAATGTGAGGATGAATCACCCTTTGATTCATTGTTATCTTTAATCTGATTTAATACCATGAATGCTTAGATTTTTAATGAAGTATGTTAGGTTTTAGATGTTTTATAATTGACAATTCTGTAACAAAAAGGATTGAGTTGTGCTATGTTTAAAAAATCAAGAAGTAATGAGCAAATAATTGAAAATAGGGTTATTAGGTCTAGGGTTAGAGAATGGCAAAATGAGGAAAAACGGCGATGATTTTCGTTAGACTGTCGCCAAGGTTTAGCTCAAGCTACAAAATCGGAAATATCGTCGTTGGACTGTCGCGCCCTCCTTCGCTCGAGCGACCGTGTTGTCCGAAAAATTTTTATTTCGCGATTTAAAAGCTTTTTCACCGGCCTACCTATAAATACCAAAACACATCTAACCNGTTGGACTGTCGCGCCCTCCTTCGCTCGAGCGACCGTGTTGTCCGAAAAATTTTTATTTCGCGATTTAAAAGCTTTTTCACCGGCCTACCTATAAATACCAAAACACATCTAACCTAAAAGTTAAGGCTGAACATTGAGAGAGTTTCATCAGAGAGAGATTCATTCTATTTTATCCTTCAACTTTCGTCTATTTTGATTGTTTTGGTGAGAAAAACATTGTTCCGATAATCCAAATACCAAACTACATTTCCTCTACATCTGGTCAAAGTTCTGAAGATCAACAGAAGTTGACTAGAGTTCCAGTCTATGAAGAACAACGTCTTCTTCATTGATCCACGGGAGATAGATGATTCCATAAAGTTAGGAGTGCTGTAGGGTAGCAGATTCCACGGAGAGCTTTGGCAAAGCAGCTAAGGATTGGTGCAGGGGAGCACATGATCCAGGGAGAGCTGTGATGAGTGCAATCGGGAGATTAAATAGTACAGGTCATCTAGTCTGATAGACTGTAAATTGTTAAAATCGTTTATAGTTAATTGACTGGCAAAGTACTCGGAGCTTTTCCCAGTTAGGTTTCTCCGTGATCATCCCGGTGTTGATTTACCGCTTTTACTTTAAACCGCGGTATTCAAATTTAGGA